>PVIA01003866.1:0-154591 GCA_004024845.1 Tonatia bakeri | reverse complement strand
CCAATATTATTGCGGCATTATTAAAAACCTTTAAACCCTAGATAACTAATACCAGGGTGGGTTATTGGGGGGGGGGATTTCTAGTAAATAATTCAGCATTAATGAGTACTGCATGTTTTAAAGGTTTCAGGAAGTAGTAAAATGGGATTATTGAAGTCTCCCTTTTAAAATACTGGGGTCCTTTAGCAAAACCAATACTGTGGTGATGTTATTTTTTAAACTATTTCTGGCTATTACCCTCAACTGAAAACACGCTGTAAAACCTTGTGGAATCTGTTATTTCAATTTCAGATTTTAAGGCATTTATAAATGTCTTAAAATTTAAGGGAGGAGAAAAGAAGACTCACTTATAAATTTAAGATTTTTTCACTATGCAAATATGAATCAATTTACTTTAAAAGAAAATTAAAGGCACGGAGTTCTAAAAGGCATCTGCCTGTGCATTTCCCGCAGTGACTTCCTGTGCTCATGCAACACACATTTAATGAGCACCTACTAGATGCCCTGTATTGGAGACAGGGCAGAGAACAACACGAGGTCCCTGCAGCCTGGAGCTCTCTTCCAGAGGAAGAAAAGAGTAAAAGAGCAAATGTGGGGTGTGTCCTGTAGTGACTCAAGAGGGACAGGGAAGCAGGGAGGGTGGCAAGGGGCTTCTACAGTTGGAGGGAGGGGCTGCTCTTTTTCACAGCATGGCCAGAGGTGGCCTCTCTGTGCGGGGACACTTGAACAGGCACTTGAAGGAAGCAAGGGCATGCGTCCAAGCTTGGCATCTGGGACAGCCTGTCAGGCTGATGAGACGGATTGAGGTGTTCATGTTATTAAGTGTTAGAAGGAAGAGATGATTTTAATGGTCGATCAAGGACTCTGGGCTAGATAAGGAGGGAGGCGAAGACGTGAGGTAGATGGGAAAGAGGGAAATGGCAGGATGGATGGATTTGGGGCCTCGGCGGGGTGGACGATATTGGGAGTCAAGGTTTTAGAAGGAATGAGCTGGAAAGAGGTTGTGGCCAAAGAATGGGGCACCTGAAACGAGGCTCTGGAGCTGGGGCAGGTACTGGTAATGACCACACGGCCAGCCGTGGTCAGTATTGAGGTCTGGGGTGGGGTCATGGACGTGGCGCCTGAGGCAGAGAAGAGAATCCATCATCAAGGGAACGGAGACCAGCGTTCTGGAAGGGTCATCCAGAAAATCAGAAATCACCACGCTCTGGCAGACGGGAGGGGGCGGCCAGTGGCGTACTCTGGGACCTGAATTCTCACGGAATGGGGTGGCATGAGCCAGAGATGGGCAGATGGCCACAAGCGTGGCCTGATGGCGTGCATGGAGACAGCTGTGGGTTGGAGAGTGGCGGGGAGGGTGATGGGCCGGAAGCTGCCATGAAGAGCTAGCGCCAAACTCAATGGTTCAGGGAGCTGGGGGATAAGCTGATGTGACTTGAGGAGAAGAAGAAAGCACTTAGAAAAGGAAGATAAAGGGACCTCTCAGAAAAAAGGCTCAGCATGCAGGGAATTTACTGATTACAGACTTCGAGTTCCATCGACAAGGTGTGAGGAGGGGAGCTGTGAGGAGGAAGATGGAGGTTTACCGGGTCCCCGGTTTCCTGCGATGAGAAGCATAAAGAGGGATGGAGCTCTTGTTGAGCCTAGTTCCAATGTTTCCCGCTCAGCTGTCGGGCGAGGCTATGAGGTTGTACAGGGGAGGAGTGGGGTTCCTGCCGCATTGAGCTTGCGGCCTCCACCTCCACTCCAGCTGACGGTAGGGTGGAGGCAGGGGGAGGGCTTATGGGGCTCTGAAGCCCCCTCTTTATTTTGTAAATTAAAGAGCCAAGAAAATTCGCATGAGCCTGTTTTTACGAGAGTCTGTAAGAGCCACAGATGATACTGAAATAAAAGTACACAGTCAAAGCCCAATGAATTAATGGGGACCAAGACAGCAAAAAGTCACCGGTGCTGCTAGAGATGGCTCCAAACATATATTTACCAACATCTCCATGTAGAGAGATACAATGGAGTGACCCATCCCCCCCAGAAATAGCTAAATTGTGAGCGTGGAGGTGTGGGGGTGGACTTAGGGGTGGACGAAGCTGGAGAGAGTCAACCCAGGCTGAGGGGAGGAGTAAAAAGAGCCACACCACCTGCTTCCTACATGTGTTGGCACAGACAGATCTGAAAAAGAGAATTCTGAGCTAAAAAGTGAGCTGTGGAAGGACACACCTAGCATGATCCCACTCATACAAAGACATGGCTGTGGCGGTGTGCGGTCAGCCTGGATCTGCAGTTTCTCTCGCACTGGTGAGGATCATCCATGCATCGGAGTAGAAGGGACATGGCCTGGTGAGGGCCCCAGTGTGCTCACAGAAAGACGGGAAATATAGGAGACATGTTGGAACCCAGGAGTGTGGCAATTTACTCTGGAATTGCTGAAGTGGAAGGGACTCCAAGATCACACAAGTCACCAGGGATGTGGCTTATTCCAGCACAGGAGAGCTCATTATCACCATCCCTGTATGTAATACATTGGGATGGAATGCTTTTAAAGGCAGATAGGACTCCCTTTCTTAAACAAAATCTTAGGAGAAATGGAAGGAAGAAAGGAAGACAGAGAGGAGAGAGGGAAAGTGCGGGGAGGAAGGGAGAAAGAAAGGGAAGAAGGAAGGGAGGAGTATAACAGGGGAAGGGAGAAAGGGAGGAAGGAAGGAAGGGAAGAAGGGAGGGAGGAAGAAAGGAAGAGAGGGAGGAAGAAAGGAAGGGAGGGAGGAAGGAAGGAAAGGAGAAGGGGAGGAAGGAGGGGAGGGAGAGAGGGGGGAAGAGAAAGAAAGGAGAGGAGAGGAAAGGAGAGGAAAAAGGGAAAAGGGAAGGAAAGACACATGCACAGTGGTCCTGGCTACAGCAGGGCAGGGCCACCCCAAGCAAGCCACCAGGAAACCCTTGGCCTTCCCTGTAACCCTGCTGCAGAGGACCCACTGTAGGGAACATTCTGGATTCTTTTGAACACTCACCTGCAGCAGCTGTAACAGCAAAGCAAAGATTTCCTTGTTTACTTTCTAGCTTTTGCCACATAAATCAAAGCCATACCTCTGCTGATGGCTCGCCTTTTCGGGGGGGGTTGCAATCTCGTGAGTTGTAAGCCGACATCCCGCGCCCAAATACGTCTATTCCACTTGAGATTTCGTGGCCTATCAAAAACGTCAAACACTGACAAGAATAATATCCTGGCCCCTCGCGGCTGGCATGCACGAGGCCCCTATCATTCAGAGAAAAGAATCTGCACTTAAATGTCAATTATGAAGATGGCTTCTCTCTCACCTGCAAACTATGGCTGGAAAGCCTGGAGCTCGAGAATTAAGCAAGGACTTTGAGAAAATTTCGTATCCATTTCTACGTGGGCCTGCATTACGCTGATTTGCACGCAGACCGGTGTACAAGGTAATGATCACCTTAGCCGGGCAGAGGCAAAATGGATTTTTCATGAATACTACCACGGTGGGAAGAAACAGATTTTAGGGAACTTTCTAAATATTTTAAAGATTTTTTATATATATTGAAGTCATTAATAAGCTCAAATCTTAAATCGCAAACGTATAAAATACATTAACTATCTTTTTCCAATACATGACATCCAAGCAACTGATACACTCAAGATACCAAAGGAATTTCACTTTCAGATTCGGCCACAAGTAGACTAAGAGTGAAGGCAGATAACCTGGATGGTATACTATTTATGGTTGCTTCCAACATAAACTTGAGTCCAAACTCCTAATCTCGGACCCTCCTCTGAAACCTGCTTTAGGTCAGTGCCTCCTCCTTCTCCCTCTCCTGTCCCCCCTCTCACACACACACACTCCCCATACAAATGCCTCCTTCAGCCAGATCGCTGCCTCCTAGGGCTCTGGAGAGCTGAGTCCTTATCCTTGTAAATTGCCCTGCATTTCTGAGAAATCCTGGAACAGTCCCTTTAACCCCCAAGGGCCCCAAGTGCTTGGGAAAAACAGGGGGGAAAAAACACTATCGACTTCAGAAGAAAGTTCAAAGGCAAAATGACCGGAGACCATAGACTGAGGAGTCATCTTTGGGGGAGAGAACTGTCCTTTCCCCATCCACACTGCCGCTCCTGCTTTAATCCACATCATCAATACTCTCAATTACATGACAATAAGCTTCTAGAAAAGCAACTGCATATGAAAACATGAAGATGACTGTGTCCGCACTCTCTCTGCGCCCCTGGTTACAGATAACCGATGGAATGCCTCCGACGCCTCTAAGTCCTTTGAATTTCTTCATCTTGCAATGGCTGCTGGTCTTGAAATAAAAACCCATTAGGCAAGAAATGTGTGACAAGTCTTAAGGCCACAGCCAGGACTGCATTCTACGCCACCCACCAAGGGCTTGGAGGCAGTGAAACGCCACAGCCGAAGGGGGACCAGGTTGGGGGATGCTGCCTAGTCCATCCCAAGCAGCTTCCCAAGCGGCTTCCCAAGCGGCTTCCCAAGCACAAACCCTTACTCATCACTCAAGAGGAGCCAAATGACTACTTTCTAGCTCATTCTGTATAGCCTGAGAATTTGAAAATCCAGAACAGAAGGGAAAAGAAAATCAACATCCGGGTAGTCAAATGTCCTGTTAACCCCAAGGGAGGGGAGACAGGGCCACCCTGGGGGATTAGAGGAGGCCCAGGAGCCCTGGGCACCCCAGGGCTGTGCCGCTCCCTCCAGGATCCCCCCAAGTAGCCGCCAGTCAGGCAGCTGGGAAGTGAGACACGTATCACTTGGATGCGTTATAAAAGCTGGAGGAACTTTTCCACGTGGAGAAGGTCATTTGCTGTAAGGAAGCTGGTGTAGGTGAGTCTTTGCTCCCCTGTGCTTTTTCTCTAGGTCCCTCAGCTTTTCCAGCAAAGGTTCCCAGGGACGACCTCGGGAAACGATCCAGAGAGCCCTGCCCTTTCCAAACCAGGGTCTGCACCATGACAGACACAGCTCTGCAGCTGCCTCCCCACATCCCATTTAATCTCAGTGTGCGCTCTGCTGAGAGCTCGGCCAAGCAGGGCGTCACTGTCCGTACGCTCTCCGCACTTTGCTGGAGTAAAGGGAGAAAGAGGTCCAGAGACAGGCAGGTCGGTCAAGTCCCTGGGGCCCGAGGTTAGGATGGAGCCCGGGACAGTGGGCTCTGTGTTCCCCGACACTGCCCGACTGGAATGAAAATTGTGTCATATAAAATAAACTCAGGGGGCCGAGGACAGCCGGCACCCACGCTCAGCAAATCCCGGGCCACACGGGCCACGTGTAAAACCTCAGCAGAGCATAAACGTGTGCATTCAATTCCAGTCCTCCAGCCCCTGTTGTACGGGTTACACAGAGTTCCTTACAAACGAAACAAGCGGCTTGTATGTTTCTTAAACAGAGACGGTTGTGTGATCCTGTAAATATACCCTAAACTACTGAATTTATACGTTACAAGGGTCATTTTTGTGGCACAGAAATTATATCTACATGAAAAAGCCACTCCGTTCCCCAGCCCAAATCCAAGCCACGTTTTAGGGCTTATTTCAATGACATACACACATTTTCTCCATAGGAGTCAACAATCTCAGAAGCCTACCTTCCACCATGAACTTGGGCACTTAGTCCTTGAAAATTAACAGAATAAAGTGAAGTTTATCAGCTAGGCTGCAAGGAGTATATCGAAGGCAGAGCTGGTAAACGCAAACTTCAACCTAGAATATATTCTACACTTCATGAAGCATATAATACTTCTTGCCAGTGCCCTTGACCTCTAGTACCATTTATTTAACTGACCCACGTGACCCCACGTAGTATGAAATACATAAGCACTGAACCCTTCGCACTAATAAAAGCTTTGAGTGCAGTCAACGTGCCTGTACTCAAGGAGCTGCTGAGGGGATGGTGGGTGTGCAGTGAGGTTTCCTAGGGGTGCGACTGCTCTCCAAAACCTCTGTGCCCTTGGAGTCAGAGGTCACGACCTACCACCTGCTGAATGAAGCGGGGAGGCTAGTGGCTAATTTGATCCAAACACTTTTGTAGAGTTATGTTCGACAAGTAAAAGGAATGTGGTGCTTAGCACATACTTATGCTTGCTATCACACAGAAACGTGCATGTACACACACATGTGTGGACTGCTTGGTAACGTGTGCAAATGTGCACAGAAGTAGAACCTGACATCCAGGAGAACTCAACTTCTACATCGGGGATCAGTCAGCTTTTTTTATAAAGAACCAGACACTAAATACAGGGTGGGGCAAAAGTAGGTTTACAGTTGTTCATGTGGAAAACAATACAATAACCAATAAACAATAGTTCAGGAATAAACTGTTTCACGTAATCACAACTGTAAACCTAGTTGTGTTCCCCCCTGGGTTTCTGGCTTTGCAGGCCACGTGTCTCTGTCGCAACCACTCCCCTCTGCTGCTGCAATACAAAAGTTGTCATGACCGACCGTGGCTGCTTCCAATAAAACTTTATTAATAAAAACAAGCAGCGAGCAGGGTTTGGCTAGCAGGCCATAATTTTCTTCCTCCTGGTATAGATAAAGGAAGTATATACTCCTTAAGAAACCGTTACTTAAACCATTACAAAGGACTCTTTCTGGAGAATTAGAGGCAACCTTGTCTTCTTACAAAGTTATGCAACATAATTTAGGCTCCTGATGAGTCAGTGTCCTGCCAAGCACATTAATGAATTTCATACCACGCTGTATGACGTAATGTCCACGGGGACAGCAGAGTGTAACAGGCTGGTTCCAGAAGGCTGCCCTTGGGGTCCTCAGCTCTGCTTTCTGTCCTCTCTGCTGCTGTCAAGCTGTGAGCTGTCACTTTGTCAGCTCTGCCTTTCTGATTACCTCTATCTTTGATTTGCCATTTCTGGTCTGCTCCGGGCCAGGAACAGTATCTAAAGCAGGCCTGGCTGTGAAGGACTCGAAGTCTCTCCTGTGAGTACGGAACGTGAGCTTGCACTTTGTCACCTCCGTGTGGCTACTCCACGGCCCTCTGGCCTGTGTGCTCATTCTTCACTATTTTACACACTCAAGGTTGTTAGATAAATAACTTGTGGGTGAGATGTGACTCTTGTACGTGTACGTGCACCTACCTACACACACGCTCATACACACACATCCACGGCCGTTCAATTATCCAGCCAACAAGTATTTATTATGTCCCTGTGTGCCCGTCACTGCTCTAAGTACTTGGAACGCATTAGTGAACAAAAGATCAGAAAAACAAATACACACGCACAAACAAAAACAGCTGTGAAGGAGCTTACATTAGAGCAGCAGGGGAGAGATCATTAAACAAATCTACGAATCATCTTGGCCTAAAAGTGGGAACAGATTTAAGTCATGGCTCTGCTCGCTCTCTCTCTCTCTCTCTCTGTCTGTCTCCCCCTCCTTCCCCCACTCCCCACTCCCTTCCTCTTCCTAAGGACCTCTAAGTCACCAGGTTAAATGACTAACTTCTTTAGTTACAAAACTTCTAAATGCCACCCCCTACACACAGGGACAATTGAAGTCCCTCCTCTTTGATAAACCAGAATGCCCACTCACTCCCATTCTCTCTTCGCACCTCCTCCCCCCTCCTTCCTCCCTGCAGTGGGCCCCCTTGGAAGTTGAAGTCCCCCACAGACTAGCTAAAAGGCAGGAGGTTGAGCAGACGACCTGGGGTTCCAAGTGGTCAGCCTGTTCTTGAATCATTTAAAACTGCTTATGTGACTGTTAATGAGGCAATAAATTCCTGTGATCTGGGAAGTGACCCAAAAATCCTAGCCTGGGTTTCAGTTTCATTGAAAATGGACCACTTAGCAAAGTGCCAGTCCTCACAGTTTAATGAAGCTGGCTTTGTGGTCCCTGAGCCACTTTGGGGACACAAAGGGCGAGAGCTCGACGGGCGTCAGCGGCATTCCGGTGAGGGAGGCCCCGCAGGCGCTGCGGAACCGGAGATGGACAAACAGGAAAAAAAAGGAAGTGACTGGGCCCCGAGGACCCCCAGGAACTGTCCCAAGTGCTAGTGCTCCCAGAGCTGCCACTGCTGGACCCGCTGCGAGGCAAACCACTGTTACAGAAAGAGCATCATCCTGCCAGTCCATCATGGTAGATGCCACATCTGTAAAGAATCGAAAAAACCACATCTCTTCCCGGAGAAGATCAAGGGTCATTACGGCCATCATCAAGCGTTCGGATCGACCAGGACTAAAATGCGCACAAATGTTGACTCACTGTCTCGCCACGTGCCCTCATTGCCACACTCTGACCTCTTTGGTCCCCTGCATAGTCCCCCTTCTTGTGGCCTATGCTGTCTTCTTCCTGGGAACAGCAGACAGGGGTTCTCTGAAGAGCATCCTTTAGCATGATGGCAAGAGCTAAAGGGGGGCAGAGCCGGGGGGGGGGGCACGGGGAATCCCTGCAGAGGCTTTTTCCTTCCCAGGAAAAGGTGAGCAGGGAATTCTGGCTCTGACTCACTTCCCAAGCCTCCCTACTCACTGTTCAGACCCTTCTACCCCAAGTCCTTCTGCCCTACCCAGTCCAAAGACGCCGATTTTTTAGGTTAAGGAAACCATTCTCCAGCATGCACATGTAGCACGCTGGGCTGCCAGGAAACCAGATGCACAAGCGTGGGAGGCCAGGCCTGGGGGGCCAGGGCTAGGCTTTAAAGGGCAGGGAAGCCAGGACTGGGATTGGGTTGAGAGGAGTACCGAGGGGTCAACCAAACCGTGCCCTGGCCTGGGCAGCAAAGCCAGTCATATTTAGCACCAAAGGGCCAGTTGGGCAGTAGACTCCAGATATCAGATGATGGCTGTAAGTGCCCGCGGGTGAGAAGGGCAGGAGCAGGGCAGAGAAACTCCTCCCACCCTGGGCCCAGCTGCTTGTACCTGTCCCCTGCTTTCATCAGGATAAACGAAACCACACACAGGCCTACTGGAACATGCTGGAGCTTCCAGGTGAGATCCAATTCTTATCCAGCTCAGGGGCACAATCTTTGGAATCAAGAGCTGGGTTCGAATCCCAGCTCTGACGCCAAATACACATGTGGCTCTGGTCCAGTTACTTCCCCTCTTTGAGCTATGGTTTGCTCATCTACAAAAACGAAACAGTGGGTGATTGTGGAAAGCACTCCCCATAAGTATACACATAGTGAATGCTCAGAAATGTCCTCACCACGAGGGAACAGGCCAACAGCCACACACTACGCACCATACTGCAACCCCTTCCTCATTCTTGGGGCTTGTCTCTGCTCCCTGCCTGCCCAGCACCCTGTTCCTCTCCAGAGGACGATTCCTTTCCTTTGTTGACCGCCCAGAGCTCACGGGGCCCAGCCCAGTCAGCGATAATTAACCTGAGAGGGCTGGGGGTGACTCTTCTGAAGGCTCCCGCAGGGCTGCTTGCTTTCCCGTCCTTCCTGTGCCCTCAGTGACTTGTCACCTAAGTGTTGTAGGAGGAGGGGCTGAACTGGTAGGAATTTCGCTCTTTGCAGAAGACATCTGCTTCCAGGGCAGTAAAGACCCAGGTGGCACTGTTTTGAAGGCCAAGAAATGAAGGGCAATTACGCTGCCATTAATCAGCCAGGCTGCAAGGACTGAGCAGTGTTAGTTAAGACCAGGAAAGAACATTTAATGAATTCCTGGGTATTAGCAATGAGCAAAACACCCATTAAGTTAGTAGGCAGCTATGAGGTTGCTGGAAAGATGTCAATGTAGATTTCAAAGCTGCCCAGTAGAATTCAAGGTGAACTCAAAGGGCGCTGCTACCACTTCCGCTGCAAATTAAAAACAAGAGAGGCCATCACAGGTTCCCACACACATTGTTTCCTGTGCCTTGGTGGACGGGTAACAGGAGCCTGCCAAACTCTCCCACCTCCTTCTGAGACCCCAATAAATCTCCCACATGCCGTGCAGGAGATCTTCAGTTAAAAGATCTAGAGAGGTTACAAGCTAAGGATCTAAGAATAGAAAATGGAGAGTCCTGATCTTTTTAAAAACATTACAGTAAAACGAACATAACATTTAACATTTTGGAGCACGTGTAAGTGTGCAGTTCAGCGGCATGAAGCACACTCACACTGCCACATGCAACCATCACCACCATCCACGTCCAGAACTTGACCCCCAAACTGAACCCATTAAACACTAATGCCCCATTCTGCTCCCCCAGCCTCTGGCAACCACCACTGTGCTTTCTGTCTCCACAAACTGGCCTGTTCTATGTATTTCACAAAAATGGAATCGCACACTACGTGCCTTTTTTGTTATGGGTTTATTTCACATTGCATAAAATCTTCACGGCTCACCCATACCACAGCAGGGGCCCAAATTTCCTTCTTTTTAAAGCTGAATCACATTCCATTGCATGGAACTGCGTCTAGACATCCATCCATTGATGGACACTTGGGGTGCTTCTGCTTATGGCTACTGTGAGTAACGCTGCTCTGAACACGGGGGTGCGATGTCTGTTGGGGGTTTCCATCTCCGGTGTCCTGCTTTCCTCTCCCATGCCAACTCTGCTTTCTTACTCTCCATCAGTCCTCTGATTAGTGCTGCCCAAAAATACCTGTTAGTACCACCAGGTTGGCTTCCCGTTGGCACCCCTGGCCTATGTTTTGCCCACACCCTGTGGATTTCGTTTGGAAGGACCCACATGGGAAACACAAGGTCTCTCCAGGAGCTGTTCCTGAGCAGTGTGTTCATACTTCTCAACCTGCCTCTCAGCCCTGCCATTGACCAGCAAAACCAGCCCCATGCGAGGGAGAGGTGGCTGGATGAAATACAAGGCAGACACATCCCCCAAAGAACAGCAATGATGCGCCACACACAGAAGCCACTTACAGTGCTGCAAGCTAGCACCCCAGCCAAGACTCCACGCCATCTTGCGCAAGCCTGGACAAGGACACCAGATGGAGGGGAGGGCCCCAACCCTTTTTGAAGCCTAAGGGGGCGGTGGCTTCCAGAAGACACCAGCAGTGGGGGTGGGTGAGCAGGTGGTGGGGGTGGAGGAAGCAGGGGGAAGGTGGAGGGGCTAAAACAAACCAGGAAGGAAGGTTAGACTGGGCAAGAACTCCTCCCATGAAGAATTTCCCAGGGTAAAAGAAAAATTAAAACAATGTGCCCCCTTCTGCTACACAGAGCCTAAAGAAAGAACCTACTTCAAACCGCAAATCTGGATCTGGGGTGTGAACAGTCACTAAGAGTGAGGGTCCCCCGTTCTGTCCTGAAATGTCACACCCGCCTCTCACCTTACCCCATGTCATGGCGAATCACCTGCCTGAGTGAACTCAAGGCAGTTCAAAGAGAGGTCTACGTACACCCTCTTCCAACCGGCAACCCACAAGCACCCTCGGCCGAAGGTTCCACAGCCGCATAACCCAGTTCGCACTCACACACCGACTGCACCTCCCAGTGGGCACTGCAGCGTGAGCACAATGTCTCAGGTAAAATGCCCTGCATTCCCTGCACACGTAAAAAGTGTGCAGTGTATCACATGCTCTGCGTCATTTTACTCCCACATTATAGAACAAAATACGGTGAACTGTGCATTACGGATGTCTACCCATCTGCCGTCTGCAGCCAGTCACTGACCTATAAAATCTTACAGCTAACCAGGTCCCTGTAGAAAATGAAGTCCTTCCTCTGCAGCCACCAATCAAGTGACAGTTCCCAAGCCCAGCTCCCAGAAACCTTGCCTCACACAAGTGTAATGTGTCTGCTGCAGACAGCACCTGATCTGGGGACAGATGCCATGCTTTGGCAAATTTGGTTAAATTGTGTGAACCACACCGCAGACACAGTGTGAGTTAGGGCCGGATGCCCATAGCTTGTACACAGGCGTTTGATTCAGCCAGGCATGTAGCAGTCAGTCCCAGTAATTAACGAGTAAAATGAATACAAGATACCTGAAAAAGAAACCCTTACAGAGTAAAATTACAACTACGAACTCGTTCATTATCTCGGCCTACGTTAGAGACATATCGGGTAAGCCAAAAATCTGTTTGTTTGTTTGTTTGTTTGTTTGTTTGTTTGCTTTTCCCATAAGATGGCTCTACTGGTACTTAGTTGTCTTTAACTTCAGTCTAAACAATTTTTTTGAATTGTATTGTGACAGCTGTCATATCAGCACGCATTTTTTTTAATTATCAAAATTAGTGAAATTTTGTGTAGCCATTTTAATATTGAAGATGAAAGAAACTATGCAATATTTTTGGCATATTATGCTTTATTATTTCAAGAAAAGCAAAAATGCAACTGAAATGTAAAAAAAAAAGATGTGTGCAGTGTATGGAGAAGGTGCTGTGACTGACCCAATGTATCAAAACTGGTCTGCAAAGTTTCATGCCGGAGATTTCTCGCTGGACAATGCCCCACAGTCGGGCAGACCAGGTGAACTTGATAGTGATCAAATTGAGACATTAACTGAGAACAATCAACATCATAACCACTCAGGAGATAGCCGACATGCTCAAAATATCCAAATCAATGAAGTTATTGGTGAAAATGATACGTGTCTTTTATTTTATGGGAATAACTAAATGGACTCTGGCCCACCCAATATTTCTGAATGCAAGCAAGAGGTTAAAAGGAACAAACCAGGACTCTAAGGGACCCTTAGTCCTGGTGCAATCCCTCATTTTTGCAAATGTTAGGCCTGCGACCCCCAAAAAGACATAGGTGACTCCCCATTATGACCTGCTGTCACAGCAGTGAGTAACTCCAGTGATACCTGGCTGTCTGCTGCCCCAGTATGGGCTGCTCCTGGGGCACCCCCCTCAGCCCTGTCAGCAGGGCCGCTCCCGAGGGCCTCTCTGCCTTTCCTCACCTGTCACTCCCCTGACGGCTGTGACAGGACCAGATAGTCCTGCTCACTGCCACTCTTCGCTTCAACCTGGCTGTGGGTTTATTGTCGTGTCTCAGATAAAGACATTCCTCCCGACGCAGGTTAGACCATCGTTGAAAGCCACTTCCTCTCTGGAAGCCGCAAGTTCTTGAGGTCTGATGCACTCTGTTTTACCGCCGAAACTATTACCTTCATAAAAATATAAATAGTCCTCTTTTATCCCATTGGTCTAGTGCCTTAAGGCCCTGGAAAGTATACTAAATAGAAAAAAATAGCTAAAAACATGTGGGTGTTTTGCAGTCATCTTAGAAGAAAAGATGCCAGAGGCCACACTCCCTCCTAGCAAATGCTGTGAAACAGTGATTCTTGGGGTTCTTGAGACTGAGCCCCTGACTTCGAGGGAATGGGGGCTCACGGGTTGCAGGTGAAGAGCTGCTACTATATCTCCCTGAAAATGGAGACCCCTAGCAAATTCTCACGGCTAAGAGTTGGCAGGAGATGGGGCGACCAGAAGGTAAGGGAGGAAATAAGAAAGCAGAGGCAACTAAATCTATGTGGTAACCAATATGATAATTAAGGCTCCTTTGCATTTTTCCGCATGCTCTGATCACCTAAAATGACACCACTGTATAAAGAAAGTCTTTTTGATTCAAACTCTCCCAACTGCTCCATCTCGTATAGGGTGTGGGTAGGGGGAAGTAAAGAAACCTTATCAGTCCCAGCCAGAGGCAGAACCTTAAGCTTAAGCATGCTTCTATTTTTATTTGTTCCCCACTTCACTGAGATATCATCAATATCAACATCGTGTAAATTTAAGGGATACAGCGTGAGGATTTAATACACACACACAGTGCAAAATGTTTACCACAATGAGGTTAGATATCACTGCACTCTTGTTCAGAAAGAAGGTCCCCTGATTGTCCAAGGCTTAAGGGCTCACGAAGCTTGATTCTGTCCCTGGTCCCAACATTGCTGTGACCATAATATATACGTTTTTTTAACTTCTAAAGAGTCAGACGGGAGAGAAATGAAGAAACACCATGAGCGAGAAGGGACGGAAACAGAGATGAAAGAGAAGGTGAAAGGTTGTCACTACCCTTGGGGACGGGTTCTTGACCTACTGGAGGATGGACAGGACTGGAATTGGGCCAAAAGATGAGTTTCAAATCCCCTTCTAGCTCTATGATATTCCCCAATTATTGACAAATACATGGGCTTTTCAAAACATGAACATGATTTTTAGGGACAAAGAAATGCCTGCTAAACTATGTAAACCAGAAGACCATCCCAAATCAGGCAGGCTGCCCTCCATCCTCACCAGCTGCCTCTCCTCATGCCGAGTCCACGGCCACAGCCTTGGCACACGTGCGGACTTTTCCTGGCCTCTTCATGCAAGCCAACATGTCTGAGCACTATGAGGCTGTGGGCTTTGAAAAGGAACATGGCCCAGAACCTGTGCCTGGTGGCCCTGAAAGAAACCCAATGGCCATTGGGTGTCTGGGCTGAAGGCAGCATCTCGACCTCGGTGGGGGAGGAAAGGCCACTTCCCTGCATTTGTGAGCACCAGACACACACAGATATCCATACACATGTAATATACATTAAGATGTGTACACAAAGTAATACATGTGCCACATAAAATAGGCATTAATGGTAAGATGCTCTTCATCTAGACACTTCCAGGATTGGAATTTGCATACTGACAGCACCCAACTCTCAGAACGGATCTCCCTGTCTGTCCCGAGCCAGGGCCACATATCACAATGACTGTTCCCATTTCACAGACAAGGCAGGAGACGTCAAAAGGAAAGAAGGGACTCGCCCAGGGCCACCCAAATATGATGACCACAGACAGCTTTGGAACAAATTGGAGAAGTGTTGACTACACGCTGGAGCTGTTTTCTACTTGACTGTGCCACCTCCTAAGCGACAAGGTCACAAACGTCCCGCCTCACACCAGCACCAGGGTACGAGCGCTCACGGTCAGTGCATCTGTGGTTACCCGATCCCCAATGATCTCTTAAAGAAGACCCTCTGTCCTTGTTTAGAAGCCAGAGCTTTTTAAATGTTTATGATCCTCCATCTTTTGTTCTGGACACCTCAAGTAATTGTAAACAATTACCACCCAGGCAACAGGAAACCCACAACAGTGAAGTACCCGGAGCAAATGCCTAGGTTACTAGACACAGTTTTGATTCCTCTGTTCACTACAAAATGACTTCACAATGCAGTCTCTTTCATCAGCCAATGCTAGCGTTTGATTCCTTCAAGCGAAAAGGAAAAAAAAAGTGTTGGACCAGCCTCTGGTAGGACATGTGTTTGACCTGCTTTATTCTTCGGTTTGAGGTGAGAGGAAGGTGAGATCCAAATTTATTGCTCTGGTTCCCTTTATGATCAGTGTGACCACATGGGTCCCCACAATGTCCAGGAGCTAAGTTTCAAGGTAACTCCCTAGCCTATATGAGGAGGGACAAGCCCATGGCCTTGGTCACAATAGCCAGAGCTTCTGCATTGAATGGCTGGGTGGCTGGCATGGTCTCTCCCATCGGGCACTCCTCAATCACAGCTAAATTCAGGAGCATCTCAAATGGGGAAAAGGGAAGCTGGCTTTTTCTGTTCTCCCAATATCTTTACTTGGGCAAGCCCTTTTCTCTTTCACTGCCTTAGTTTTCTCAATCACAATAGGTACAATTCTCTTGTAAAATGGGTATATAAGAAAAGAGTATCACGGTAAGGTTACACTAGATGATTTTTCTTAGAGGATTAAAACTCCTGATCTATATCAGCAGTTAAGTTTGTTATATTGAGAAAAGACACCTCAATGGTAAGAACAGGAGAGGAGATGGTAGGTGGGGGGTTGCGGGAAAGAGGCTTCTTTATGCACAGATCTTCATGAAAAATTTTAAGAAAGAAACATAGTAAATTTTTGTCACTGTTGATAAAAAACAAAGAAGGGAAGATGTTGGACTTTGAAAGGCAGTAGAAAGGTCCTGTACGATTGCAACGATGTGACGTTTGGGAGAAGTTAGAACTATGGAGACAGTGCGAAGTCCAGGGGTTGCCGGGCATTAGAAAGAATGGAGGGGTGAGTCGGTGGAGCACAGGGGATTTTTAGGACATTAGAACTATTGTTCTGTATGGGACTGTATCACATGTCATCATGCATTTGTCAAAACTTGCGGAATGTATACATTCCAAGAGTGAACCCTAACGTGAACTCAGGGCTTTAGTTAATAATAACATATCACTATTGGTTCATCAATTCTAACAAAAGTACCACAGGATGCGAGACATCAATAATAGGGGAGGCTGGGGGTGGGGCGAGGAGGCACATGGGAACCCTGCATTCTGCTCACTTTTTCCCGTGCATCCAAGACTGCTGTTTCAACATACAGATATATTAATTTTTTAAGATGGTAGAGGGATTTTGAACAGGAAGCCCTGGGTTCCCGCTGTGCACCTCTGGCCCGAAGGACTTGGCAGTGTGCGTGGCCCATGAGTGCTCTGAGCCCCAGTCTCTCGTCTGGAATGATTCAAAGTAATAGTAGCAGATTTAACGCACAGGGCTGACCATCACAACAATCCAATGAAATAATATATACATGTATGAGTGCTTTGTGAAGAGCAACATCCTGAATAAATTCAGGGTATGGTTATTTCTAAAAATGCAATGTCAGGAAAGTTTTTATGGATTGATAGGATCCAATATAGTTTCTGAAGTGTTAACAGTAGACAAAATGATAATGCTGAGCCTGTCTTTTTTTCGTGCTCCTAAATCATCCCCGTGGAAGCTCCCAAGCCTAAGCTAAAATACCCGATTTAACCCAACCCTCAAAATCTCCCACTCACATACTTTTCAAAGCCACAGGGTTGCCTTTGCACATCCACCCTTTGCTTCTCCAGCCCGACCTCAGAAAGGGGCCAGAGAATCTGTACGTCATGAGTCACGGGGTTAAAGTCACACACAGAAATCCTGGGCAATGCTGTGCAGCTCTAGTCAGGGGTCACCCCCAGTCATTGGTGGGTACACATCTGTAAGCAGGACAGGCGTTGCATGAGATGCACACACATGAAACAAAGCTCAGAGATCACTGAATATTCCATAATCCACACGGAGGAAAACATTTGATCAATGTTTACTTTCGACTTTAGAAAAAGCGTAGTAATTATTTTGCCAAGCACGAAAGATGTAATAATGAAGTGAGCTCGACGATCATTTTGAAAAGTCACTCTATGCCAAGTCGCTTTCACGGCTCTCTGTCAGGCCTGGCACTCGGCCAGTGGCAGAGACTTCGTGAGGAATGCTGAGCAAGAAGTAGCCCGGCAAAATGCCACATCGTCACCCACTCTTCAGCAGGCTGTTGTTTATACAGAACGATGACAGCTGTGAACAGTCTCCAAGTCGGGGAGTTCGGCAGATGAGCACCCGAGGACAGAGGTCCTCCAAGGCTGGGTGAGTGAATCAGTGAATTGGATCTGAATGTGCTACGAGAGAGCCTGTGTTTTGCTCTCTATTGCTTACACCCAGGGAGTTGTAACTTAAAGGGAAAAAAATACCCAGGGCTATACTGAAAGTACCTCCTTGGGTCTAATCAAACTAAAACCCTAGGCCTCAAGAAATCTTGCCAGTTTGGCCCATCCTTGCTAACGGCCCTTACGATCTCCAGAGCCAGCCACACCTTCAGCCCCTCCTGGTTGCCTACCCTCACACCCCACATCTCTCTTACTGGCCTATGTGTAGACCTTATGTTGTTTTTATTATTATTATTTATTGATTTGAGAGAGAGAGACATCAATTTGTTGTTCCACTTATTGATGCATTCATTGGTTGATTCTTGTATGTGCCCTAACCAGGGATCAAACCCACAACCTTGGTGTATCAGGACAATACTCTAATCAACTGAGCTACCCAGCCAGAACCCTATTTTTAGACTTTTACAAGGCTCTTATCTCTTCCAGAGAAGACTGTGGTTCTGCCAGATGTTCTGACTTGCAAAGAAAAACATCATCCTCTCCTCGTGTCCCCTGACACCTCCGAACGCATTTTCCTGTAGAAGAATTACTGTAGACTCACTTTGGTACTGGGTCTCTCTCCACACCCCGCTTACATCCCCAAGCTCTTTCCTCCAGTGCACCATTCTTCACAAATCGTAGATTTTCCCTCCTAATCCAAATATCCCTGTATGCTTCCTATTTACAAAAGTATCCTTCTTTCTATGAAGAAAACACAAACTTTTTTGTTCCTGGTCTCAGATAGTAACAGTTGCCCTTATTATTGAGAAGCCCCTTTCTCTTTACCTGGTTTTGCTGGCTTGTCACAAGCCCATATGAAATCTCAGAGATGACAGACCCACTGGCAGGCAGGGGGATAAAGGTATGCACAGTTTATGGAATTTTTATATGCATCTTTCACCCTGGAACTCTAATGCAGTTGCCAGAGTCTCCCAAACTACATTCACTGAACTCTGACAGCCTATGGCCTTATGGAGTCACAGCAAAGTTCCTACTATGAATGGTCAGCATTCAGAAATGACAGTCCTGAGCTCCAGGACTACCCCAGCCTGGGCCACGACCCTCAGCCCAGGAGTCCAGCAGATATTAGTGATCGAGTGGTTCTATCGGGTTGTACAGCTCCCAGAATAAACAGACTGGGGGCAGGTAGCTAAGCCCCGGAGGGGCTTGCAGAATCCTCATATTGGTGCTGGCAGAATCCTCCCTTTCCTTCCCGGGAGCTTCCTCTTCCTTCGTCTTGCTGAGACTGAGTGGAATTCACACCTGTATTTGCCAGTCATTCCTCATATTGTCTTTTCCCCCCCAACCACTGACAAGTGTTGGTATTGATTAATTGATTTGTTTTGTCTTATGGTACCCTGCCTTTTCTGTGTACTTAATAAACATTTGCTGGACTGACCCAGAGTCAAACCTAGTATGCTTAAGGATCTGCCGGATCTCAGAGTTCTCAGTCCTCGTGATGGGGGCAATAGGAGCCAAGAGGAGAAACGACAGATTGGCCTCATCTCTACTTTTAAACGCATCAAGGTCTGACGCCATTCTAATCTGGAAAGAAGGGGGAGTGTAATCTGCAATATTTGAGACATTAGCTTGCTTAAAAGTATTGAATCCCATGCCTGCCCCATATTTCAAGGCCATTGAAGACAGAAAGACCCTTGGTCAGGTGGCTCAGTTGGTTGTCATCCTATGCACCGAAAGGTTGCAGGTTCAATCCCAGGTCGAGGAGCGAATGGGAGGCAATGAATAGATGTTTCTCTCTCTCTCTCTCTCTCATCAATAAACATTTCCTCAAGTGAAGATTTAAAAAAGATAGAAAGATAATACTCAGTGGCCATTCTATTTTAGCAGTTTCCTTCTTTTAAGTTTAACCCTATTCATCTGAAAACCTTTCAATGGCTGGCCAGAGAGGTAGGCCAGTGAGCTGTGCTCTGCTGCCCAGGCACCTGCCATGGAGCAGCCCGGAGTCAGCCCCTGGGTCTGGAGGAGCTGAAGGAAAGGGTGCAGAACCAGGCTGGGCGGGGGAGGGGGGCAGCCTCTGGAGTGAGGGCCTCCTCCCTAGACAGTTGAGGAAACCAACCCCACCCCCCTCACCGCCCAGCCCCCAGCACTCAGGAGCTTTCTGCTCTTCACCTCACTGGGCTGCAGGCTACGCTCCCCAGATTTTCCTGGGCCTCCCCCTTTCCCCCACCTCCCTCTTTCCAAATCAAAGTGCAGGCCCAGTTCCCTTCTCCGAGTTTCTTCATTCCCCAAGGTGGTATTTAGGTGATTAGGCTGTTTTTTCTCAGCAGTGCCCAAAACAAACTGCCTCCTTTCTACTCTCTGGCCTCAAGCTCAGAATAAACAGATCAATCAACCCTGAGGGCTAGTAACAACCTCTAAAACCGCTGCAGACAATGAGCCCTCTGGGCTTGCCAGACAAGGAAAAGGCAAGGGCTGTTAGGCTCCCCTTGATACCACCTTGGAGTTGGCTAGAATTTTAGAATTCCTAGAGCTGGAAGGGGTCTTAGTTCAACATCTTCCTCCTACAGGTAATAAAATGACGGCCTCGCCTTTAAGATCTTTTCACAATACAGAACGGAAGACAGTCTGTCCATTTCAAGCAGGTTTCTAGATTTATTTTCCTCTTGTCGAACAGCAAAGCACGAAACAACATGGCAGCAAAATTCTAGTCGGGGAGCACGGGAAATCCACATCACCCTGAGAAGCTGAAATCGTGCATCAGCACCACATAGCAAAGCCAATATGCCGTCCTGACGAGGGCATCCATCACCAGGCCTCCTGGGCCCCGCCGCCACCAGGCACCGGGTTCTTAAAGGCACCTTGCCAGAAACAAGTGCAACACAGACCACCTTGTTCCCTTGAAGGTGATAACAGGGTCCTTGAGCTAAGACAAATACCCCACGGAAACCACACTCTTACTCATCCTGCAGCATTACATCAAATGCAGCCATGATATCCAACGGATGTGGAGAGGCTGGGCATCGAAACCAATACAGACACTGCTGGGTGGTTCTCTGTGTCCAGGCATTTTTCAAGGGGCTGAAGGAGACAAATGAATCATTACTTAATAAATGCAGGGGTAGGAAATAGTTTATAACTGGTTTTCCCCCCAAGCAAATTCTATCAGAGAAAAAATAAATAACAGAAGTGGACGAGAGCTCAACAAGGAACTGCAAATCACTGAGCTGGGTGTTTTCTTCTTGGACAAAAAGGTGGGAGAATTTTTCTGCTGAGCCAATGTGAGTTTCACTGAGGGGACGGTTTCCTAACTGAGCAGCAGCCAGGGAGCCCAAATGCTCTGGGGCTGAGCGATCTTCCTGGCAGCACAACCACACACTAGCCTGGCGACATGAAACAGGCCGTGGTCCCGGTAGGGGACACTGTGCTACGTAGTTCACAGTCATGTCTGGGGTACATACTCTATTGTGGTAAAATCGACACAGAATTCACCATGTCAGCTCCTTGCAAGTGCATAGTTCAGTGGATTAAGCATCAGTACATTCACACTGCTAGGCAACCGTCACCGCCGCCCATCTGCAGAACTTCCCATCTTCCCCAAATGAACCTCTGTTCCCATCAAATAATAATGCTGATGGGGGTCATAGTCAAATAATACAGGCACCTAGCAACATTTTACCGTTAATTATGTATTAGCACATATATTCCAACCTTCCTAAAGAAATAGAAAATGACTTAACTGAAATGTTTAAGATATTTCTACCCCTTTGAAGGGAGTAGGCTAGAAAGCAACTGGTGAGTCAAGGTCGCCGCACAGACCAACGTGCACTGGCACCAAAAGCAAGAGAAATAGTGGTCGAAGTGCACAATAACCACCTTGAACCTGACCTGCCTCACAGCCGGCAGAGAAGAGTATGAGACCCCGAGAGACAGGTCGCCTCCCCCTGCCCAGTCAGGTCTCACTCCACGCACATGTCCACTCATTCATTTATTTAACAAATACACATGCGATCGCTTGCATGTGCTGGCTAAGCCCTTGGTGGAGTGTAAGCTCCTGAAGGCAAGCGCTGCCATCAGTCCCTCTCCCTGACCCCAGGAGCTTTCCATCTGGCCCAGGGAACAAGATACTACATCACAAAGATCTAACAGCTGGTACAGGAAGGGCAGGGGCTGATAGAGCGCAGGGGGCAGGGCTTAACCCAGGCAGCAGAGGCCGGTTCTGAGAAATGGTATCTGCACTGAGAACTGAGTACAGAGTGTGAGCCGGCCAGCAAGAAGCGTGTGGGGAGGAAACAGCCACGTGCAGGTAAGGAGGTAAAGAGAGCTCACTGGCCTGGGAGAAGTGGCAGGCGATCCATTCCCCCGGGGGCATGGGGAAGGGGTCAGGGGACAACTCAGGATGGGACTCAGTCACGTTAAGGAGTTTTAACTGTTTCCTCAGGACAATGGGGCATCACTGCAGGTTCAATCAGGAATGTGGCACCTGTAAAACAGGAATCGCAGTCCTTGAACCATCACGCACAGACATTTAGGAGAGGTCGCACAGTCCCTGTCTGCTGAACACCGGTCAGATACGAAGATGTTCCTCCAAAGTGGTTTCTGGTGGTGTGAGACTTTCTCGGGCTCTGTGGCGTGGGTGTTTGCCCATCGGGGGCCCGCTCTACAGCACAGACCTCTCAGCCCGTGGATGGCACAACAGTCATTGCTACTAGTCACCAGTACTGTGGCTTTCCTTCCCTTCCAGGACACAAAGTAGACAAGGTCCCCTGGCTTCCTGTGCATTTGGCACTGAATTCTGTTGCTTCTGGGCTGAAGCATTTAAAAGCCAACATGCAACTCTTCAGTCCCCTTTCCCTGCCTCAGAGCACCCCAAAGCCTCATACTGACACAGTGGTGGTGGGGGGAGGTCATGAGATCAAAGCAGCTTGGACACACGGGAGGCACCTGCCGTGGACAGGCACCTGGACCCAAGTTAAGCCACTGACATTGGGTGTTTCCACGACTTGACCTGGCTTTCCAGTATTCCTCCGTCTCACCCTGGACTTTAGTCCCTCTGGAATGCCGTACCACCAGCACTGCTAGGAGAGGACCTTGCAAGGCAAAGAGAGCACAGAGCTTGTTGCCAAAAGAACTGGGTCTTCATCCTGGCTCTGCAGCCCATCAGCCCTGGCACCTGGGGCCAATCTTATCACCTCTCCAAGGCCCTTTCTTCTGTAATGGGGAGCACTGTACTGGTTGCCTCCCCCAACCTTAAGAGTGGGTGTAAAGTTTCAAATGAAAAACGAAAAAAATGTATGTGAAAAATGTGATCCATTGTTCATTTCATCGCTTTCTAACCACTGCTAATGATAGTATCCTGTTGGTGGGGGGAGGAAGAAATTAAATAGGATTTTTTTAATCTTCCCTCTTCTCAAAAACAAAAGATAGGGAGAGGAGGAAGACTTCTGTATTTATGTAGATTAAAAATCTCATTTTGTGGCTCAAGCAATTTCAGGGTTTTTTTGAAAGCTCATGTGAAAGTTGATTATCACATGCAGGCTCAGATAATTTCCCCAG
This sequence comes from Tonatia bakeri, assembly GCA_004024845.1. Taxonomy (NCBI): domain Eukaryota; kingdom Metazoa; phylum Chordata; class Mammalia; order Chiroptera; family Phyllostomidae; genus Tonatia; species Tonatia bakeri. The sequence goes on along the minus strand of PVIA01003866.1, from coordinate 131,736 downwards.
AGAGCTAAACAAATTAAAATATATTTTTTAACTCCAACAACCTGACACAGGCCATCAGTTGGCACCCTTGGTACAAGTTCCATCACAGCTTTAATCAGAAGCTGGGTGCCCAAGCAACTTTTACCTGGTGGGAAGGGAGGTGGCAGAAGTGACAGGCCAGGAGGTGGGTCATTGGGTTCCTCCCAGTGCAGTGCCCATTGTCCCCAGACAACCTTCCCCACTTGGAGACAGACCCAGCTGTGCAATGCCCCCTAGCACCCACCCAGGCCCACCACCTAGGAGGTCCTCAATCTGACACACCTAAAACCTTGCCCTAATCCAGCTCGGCTAAATCTAATTTAGGGGGTAATTTCCACAAAGACCAGGCAACACTAACTCCCCCAAAGGGCAGACAGGGAAAACAGTTGTCACAGGAAGAAACACATAGGTGACCAGCCTAGGCCTCAGCCACAGGCTTACGAAGCACAAACCTCCACACTGACACCCGTGAGAATATGCTCCAGACCTAGCGTGGGCCACCCTGTCCCAAGTGCGCTCTTTCTGAGCTGAGGTTAAGGTCAAGGGATATGGAGACTTGAAAAGGAAAAATCAGGAGGTAAGAACAATCCCCTGCCCTGGCTGGTGTAGCTCAGTGGATTGAGCGCGGGCTGTGAACTAGGCATCGCAGGTTCGATTCCCAGTCGAGGCACATGCCTAGGTTGCAGGCCATGTCCCCCAGCAACCGCACATTGATGTCTCTCTCTCTCTCTCTCCCTCTCCCTTCCCTCTCTAAAAAGAAATAAATAAAATCTTTAAAAAAAAAAAAAGAACGATCCCCAACAAGGGAGAAGCCCGTCTGGCTTCCCTCTCACACGCCTGCTCTTCCCGAACCTCTAAACTCGCTCTTCTCCCATTGCGTCTCTCCTCCTGCAGCTTCGTGCTGGCGTGTAGACAGAAACCCCTGAGATCACAGTGAGGAAGGCACAGAAGTCAGTGTCAAACGACTGAAGTGCCAGCCCCGCTCTGATACTTGTGGCCTGCATGACACCAGGAGGTGCTCTGCAAATTGCAAGTGGCCATGGGAAAAGTAGCAGCTCTGGCAACTGCTTTTCATTTGCTCTGCCATCCACCCTCCCGCACAGCAGCCCACATGGCTTCCCACCCACCCCAGCCACCCCACAGGCATCTGCCTGCCGGTTGGCTCCATCGCCACCATCACCACCACCCTGCAGTGCTGTTGCCACCTGCACTGGCCATGTAGGCACGCAGCCTGTTCCACACACATGCCTGTCCCTCCCTTCCTTCCCAGAGACAGCAAGAAGCCTCAGAGGGCGCAGATGCAATATCTGCATGTCCTCCACCACGGAGCCCTTTCCGATTTTCACCATCACAAAGAGTAAATGCAAGGTGGGCTTTAATCAGATTAGGGCCCTGAAAACACTAGGTCCATTTCCTGCTGGTGGGACCTTGGACAAGGTCCCTGACCTCTGAGTGTTTCAGTTCCCAGAGAACGTTGGTGTGAGCCTTCCGTGAGCTAAGATACATACAGTGCGCAGAAGGACACCATAAACATTCCTGCTGACGTTGCTGTTACAAGAACACGTAAGGTTAGTAGGTAAGAAAGCACACGGCCCTCCCACTGCTCAATGAGATCAGTTAGGAAGCCTGTGAAATCTTATGCCTCATTCTTAAGGCCCACACATCCCCTCCTTGCACATAGAACATCAGTATTAGTCAGGGCTCTGTATATAGGAGATATACACACTTACACACACACAAAGATTTCATACTCTTAGAAAAGAAATTTATTATAAGGAACAAGCTCATGTGCTTACGGAGGCCAACAGGCCCCAAGGCGTGCAGGCTGAGCTGATGGGCCCAGCACAGCCAATGGTGCAGTTCTGTCTGAAGGCCCACGTGGGCACAAGACCCAGGTAGAACCATGTTTCATTTCTCATCTGAAGGCAAAAAGAAAAATGCCCCAGATCAAAGACAGCTGAACAGGGGAGGGGGAGTTCCTTTTTACTCACAGGAGCACCCAGCCTTTCTGTTCTACTCGGGCCTTCACCTAATTGGGTGAGGCCCACTCACACTGAGGAGAGCAATCTGCTTCACTTAGTCTATTGACTGCAATGCTAGACTCATCCAAAACACCCCCACAGGCACACCCAGAAAAAGTCTGATCAAATATCTGGGCACCCGGGGCCCATCAAGTTGGCACACAAAATTTGCCATCACAGTGCCATTGGCAGCATTGTTAGCACCAAAACCCTTGGTTACCAGCCATTCCTCCTGCACGCTAACCACTCTGTGCCTCCGCTGCGCTCGCTGCACGTGGTCCACACCACTCCAGAGCACCGCCCGCTTCGCTGGAGCGTCCTGGTCAGCCCCCTCCTCATCCTATCAGAGGCAAGGACCACACTCTCAGCAGGATGGCTTTCAGGCACCCGTGCTCGAAATGGCTAGTCTTCCCTGGGCAACTGCTTTATCTTAAGGGCCCTAAATCATGTCACTGATCCCTTTACTTTCTTCCTTCCACTGTCTGGAAGGCCATGACCAAATCTGCAGGCCACTTCTAGAGAGAACCTCATACCGAACGGCCTATATTTCATGTACTGATCTTCCCTTCGATGTGAAGTTATCATTTCAATCCTCACCTTCCTCCATCTTCATTTCCTCACTCTGCCATTCCTTTTCTGTTCTACCGCATCTACTTTAAAAAGCCATTTCAAGTTTATTTTTGAAGGGGGCAGGTACATCAGTAAATAAGACATTATGTGTACACACACACACAGGTACCCACACAGGTCAGTGCATTTTCCTCTCTCCAGTCCTCAGCCCCGTGTTACTTTCCCCCAAACCACCCCTGAATTGGACTAATCTGCATTTCAACAGCCTGTTAGCACACACCATACCTGCCATGTCTGAAATGTCCCAGGTGTCCACAGAGAGCAGCGTGATGATGGCTGGTGGGGGGCGGGGAGAGGTGGAAGAGGGTAAAAGGGGGAATAAATGGTGATGAAAGAAGATCTGGCTTGGGGTGGTGAACACACAATACAACATACAGATGGCGTGTTGTGGAATTGTGTACCTGAAACCTCTATCATTTTGTTAACCAGTGTCACGCCAACAAGTTCAAGAAAAAAGTCCTAGGTGGCACCAAACTTTCATATTTCAAAGACAAGACCACAGAGCCTTCTGTTCCTCTTCCCAGAATTCCAGGAATGTGATGATAAGTGTCCTCTGGAACCATCCTTCCCTTCCTGACCCTGGATCTTAGCCAAGACCCAGAAGCAATGCCCTCCCCTTACCCGGAGGCTGGCTGCAACAGACTCTGGGGGAAACTCCCACTGAATGGGCTCAAAGCTGGACACTGAGTACTGGGAGCAAGGAAGACCCAAGGTTTTAAAGTAGAAAACGGCCCCAAGAGTTAACACCTGACATCAAAGTTGGACAGAAAGATTAACTAGTTAAAGATTCATGGAAGAGTAGGATAATTACTTCTAAAGAAGAGAAAGATAAATGGGATTGGGGAAGGGAGGAAGAGATTCAACTATCTGCCTTGGAAGTGTTCTTTTTTCATGAAAAAACAATCTAGGGTAGAGACAGCCAAAAGGTAGCATTTGTTAAACACGGGTGGTATGCATTTGTGCATATTTGAAATCTTTTTGTTTGATAGATATATTTACGTAAAGAATTGTTTTCAAACAAAGATCCCTGGAAAAAAGGAGCTTTCAGCTGAACATGAAGGGACATCAGGGTCTCATCACCCAGGACCAGGAGTCTCCAGGGCCCACTCACAAGCACAGCCACTGAGGACAGAGCGCTCACTTACTGAGCAGACCACAGCCCCTTTTCACTGAAACAGACGCAAGTGCTTTCATGGAGCTTCTGGCGTCCTAGTCCCTCTTTGTCGTGGTCGCCCACAGGAGACAGTTTTGTTTACAACTATGAAACGCTGCCAGTCTCTGCAGGGACAACTGTGCCCAGAAAAAGTGCATTACCTCATCTGAAAAACTGATGCACGTGATAAGGAAGCTTCAGAGTACCGCCAAAAGTTAATTGACACTAATTTGAATAGTTTCCAGGGTGACAGATAATAATAATACCCTCCGCAGACTCTTAGAGTCTTAAGAGTTCCCAAAAATGTCTTTCTGCGTTTGCTTTTGCATTGTTCTTGAAAGATCTTATAAAAAAGGAGGTAAAGGCAGTGTCATATGAAGATCACTTCGAATAATGTCACAATCCATTCATTCTGTTAAATGACACAAATTTGTCATGTACCAGCCAGATAAGGTTAGGGACCAGTTGCTCTGAGCAATGCTAACATGAGTAAGCACACTCCCTGGCCTGCGATCGCTCTCCGTCAGATGCAGATAGTAAAACAAATACAGAAATAGATGCACCACCAGGCCCGACGCTAAGGGCTGCAAGAGAAGGGTGAAGGGAATATCCATCTGGATGAAGAAGACTCACGGCCTGCGAATAACGAGTAAGGTTTACAAATGAACAGATGAAGGGAGGAAAATGGTCCACATAAGTAAAAGGCTTCGGAAGACAGCTGGGGGAGTGCTGTTTATCGGGAGGCAATGGATACATTGTAGAGTACAAGCACTTTGCTCTTGCATTTTTAAAACAGCTTTATTGAGATAAAATTCACAGTCTATACAATCCACCCACTTAAAGTTTACAACGCAGCATATTTTCAAGGATGTGCAGCCATCACCAAAATTAGAGCGCTTCCCCCCGACAAGAAACGTCATACACATTAGCTGTCACTCCCCACCTCAACCCCTGGTCACCACGAGTCTACTTACTCTCTGCACAAATGTCCCTGTTCTGGCCGTTTCATAACAATGGCATCAATACAATATCGGGTTTTCCGTGTCTAGCATCTTTTATTTGCCATAATGTGTTCAAGGCTCACCCACGTTGTGGTATGTATTGCTACATCATTCCTTTATATCGCCAAATAATATTCCACCGCATGACTATAGCCTTCGCCTTATCCACTCATCAGCAGAGAGATATTTAGGTTGTTTCCACTTTGGGGCTGTTATGAATAATGCTGCCGCAGACATCCGTGTACAAGTTTTTGTGTGGATGTGTTTGTTCATGTCTCTTAGTGTGGGTCATATCACAACACTACATTTAACTTCGGGAGGATGTGTTTTCCCCAGTGGCCACACCATTTTTGCACCAATTTTCCATTCCCACCTGCTGGGTATGAGCACTTGGTCTCTCTATATCCTGGCCTACCTTTGCCTACCTTTCTTCTACTAGCCATCTGAGTGGATATGAGTGGTATTTCATGGTAGTTTTAATTTGTATTTTCCAGATGGCTAATGATGTTGAACCTCTTTTCATTATTTATTGGCCATTTATATATCTTGCTTGGAGAAACGACTGTTCAAATTCTTACTCTTTTTTTTTTTTTCAGTTGAGTTGTCTTTTTATCATTGAGTTGGAAGAGTTCTTTCCATACTGTGGATACAAGTCTCTTATAAGATAAATGATCTACAAAATTTCCTCCCATTCTCTGGGTTGGTTTTTCACTTTCTTGATGATATTAGTTGAAGCAATTTTTGAAAAATTTCATGTAGTCCAACTGATGTATTTTTTCCTTTCTGACTTATACATTTGGTTTTCCCACATATTTTGTCAGTATACTTTTGATTTTTCTCTTAAGAAGACAAGTTTGCAATACAAGTTCTTACAGAGAGAAGAGAAACACGATCCAGTCCTTTTCCTAGTACGGTGGTGATTTTTTAAAATGACGGTTTAGAAAAGTTTCCACAATCTAGCTTTTGTCTCTGTGCCTTTCCTCTCCACCCAGCTCCAACTTCCAGGGCCCAGACACCAGACAATCTGTTCATTTCACAGTGCTACCTCTGTGCCTGGGTGAGCCATTTCTACGTGGGGCCCCCCAGCAATCATTTAACTAAACATAGAAGTGACTGAGAACCACATAAAAATAACCCACAAAATGGAAACTAAACGTATCTCCGGCTCAACTTCTACTCAATGGAATATCAAAAATGTCCACAGCAACTCTAGCCCCACCAGACGGGAGAAGTCCAAGGGAGGGCTAAGCAGGGCACAGGGTGGTCTTAACCAGCTGCAGTTCAATCGCTCCCCTCTGAAACTCTAAGAAACCCACATGGCCCCCTGAGCACGCGCCCGGGTCCTCCAGGCCTTACAGAGGCCTGTGCCCACGGGAGGCCCTAAAGCTTAACCCTCAGCAGCTCAACAGGAAATCCACTCCGAGCACATTTTAGGAGAGAAGAGGGCTCAGGACTGAAGCACAGGAAGAGCCTGTGTTTAAGGGGCACAACGAATGAATAAAACCAACAGAGAAGGAGGAGGCAGGTAGCACAGAAACTGGAACACACAGTGTGTCCGAGTAACAGCAGCAGTTAATGTTTATAGAGTCCGTGTGAGCAGTTTCTACGAGTTTCATGGGCATCGCTTGATTTAAGACTCATCCCAACGTTCGAAGGGAAAGCCAAAGGAGGAAAAGAAATTCCAGAAGGGAAATACACAGTCAACCATATCAGACACTGCAAAAAATAAATAAATAAAAAACAATGAAGGGTTACCATACAGCTTCGAAATCTGCGACACAGTTCATAGAACAGTTTCCGGGCAGTATGTAAAGGTTAAGAAGAGAGTTTGTTGGGAGGTAGTAGATGTGGCAAGCACAGGTTTTCTTTCAAAAGGCTGGACAGTGTCATCAGCAGATGAATGAATAAAGAAGTGGTACGTATATATACAAGGGAATATTGCTCAGCCATAAAAAAGAATGAAAGCTTGCTGTTTGTGACAACACGGATGGACCTAGAGGGTATTATGCCGAGTGAAATAAGTCAGACAGAGATAGGCAAACACCTTATGATGTCACTCATACGTGAAATCTAAGAAAACAAAATAAATGAACAAATACAATAGAAAGAGACTCGCAGATACAGGGAATAGACTGACGGTTGCCAGATGGGAGCAGGTCTGGAAAACGGGTCAAAAGGGGGACCGAATTAAGATGCTCGACGTGCCAGTTATAAAAATAGCCACGGGATGTAAAGTACATCTGTGTAAAGTGCAGCAGGAGTATAGTCAATAACACTCAGAACTGTGTGTGGGGCAGGTGCGTACAGGACTTACTGCGGCAATCGCTTCGTAAGTTAGACAGATACTAACCACTAGGCTGTCCTCCTGAAACTAATAGCACAGTGTATGTCAACTGTAATTTCAAAATGGAAAATTATTTTTTAAAGAAAGCTGGACACTGGACGGGCAGTTAGGACAGCAGGAGAGGCTCACGGGATCAAGTGATGTTCGTTTTTTGTTTTGTTTTTTTTCCAGCCTGGGCTTGTCTTCAAACTGATGGAGACTCAGCTGAAGCAGATTCCCAGAGAAAGGAGGAGAGCAAACTCTGCCCAGGCCGAAGAGCAGAAGAGCAAAGAGGCGAAGGAACACGTCTTCCTCACCACCAGGGAAGGCCAGTATTTCTGAGGCGTCAAGGGCTGAATCTAAAACAATACCAACTCCATTTTGTATCATCAATGCCATACACCTTCCTGAATAGGAACATCCTCCTGACACCCACCGTTTTTGCCATCAACTGCAGGGCCTGTCTGGGGTCTTGCTTAGTAGCGCAGCATCCGGACTGACCAGAGAGTATATCATAACAGCTCTCTGGTACCACGACAGAATGAGAGTGAGGTCCGCCTGAAATCCCAGCCAATTTTTGTTATTCCTGCTTTTCTTTCCTCAAAAGACAGTGCAGTATTTGCCCTCTGAGTATGTGACTGGTTGATGCTCCCAGAACAAAAATTCTTTTTAAATTTTTTCTAGCAGGGGATCCCTGCTAGACAAACTTCCCTAGGGATTCTCATTTGGAGTCGGGAGATTGTGAAATTGGGTAACTTTCCAAAGAAGTCGTTAACTTGAGAATCGTTACATTTGCTCTGTGGGGAAGCCAGCACCTGTAGGAATGTCTTCACAGCCTCACACCTCCTCCCCTCTTTACAGGTTGTCACACAGCCCAGTGGGATGGCATGTCATGGTACAAGAGCCAGTGGGAGCTCAGAGACCTCAGGACTTCACGCCAGGGGCAGGCCGGTCCAGCATGGCCAGAGTGCCCTCATGTCTATTTTATCAGCACCCGCTCTGAAAGAGAAGTTGCTTCTAGCTTGGGTTTTGGGGAGTCCACATTTCCTTCACTGTACTTTGGTTACTAGAAGAAGCCACCACTATTAACGTATTCTTCAGGTGTGTAAGTAATTACCCAGATGCAAACAATTCATACATCCAAATAAATTCTGCTAAGATCGTGTAAATAAATCAAGTAAGTTGATGTTTTGAGTTTAATGCCAGAACTGGAAAGGACCTTCAAGAGCCTTTCCACAAATACGGAAATTTGGGTCCAGTGAGGTAAAGAAACTTGCTCAAGGTCACTGACGATGTTGGAATCACAACAGAGAACAGAACTGAAATCTCTTGGTTTATTCTGTTTGTCTGTTTTTTTAATCACCATATAGATTGCCAGTCCCCATCTCTACCACCACATAGTTCTTCACATTCTGGAAGAAATAACCATGAATCCCGGCTATACTGGGAAAAACCTCCAATGTCTCTTACTACTTCCATGACACATAAAAGGGGAAGCCAATAAAGCAACAAGCGATGTATTTACCTTCCTTATTGCTGAATTTACAGAACCACCTTCCCTTTAATCCTATCTCCAAATAATACAATGTCCAACTGATAGCTGAATGAAACTGGGTGCTTTCATGTGACTCCATTCAGTTGGACGTGTTTGTGTACTACCAACCGTCAAGTTTTAGAAATGATTCCAAAACAAGTCCTTCACTACCTTTACCACTGCATTGGCTTTCTCTCCGGCTTTACAGTAAATTTATATTAGGTTTTTCTGACTGCACTGATAATAACACGCTGACAGATACATAACCCCGTTGCCATGGTTGCACATCAACAAGCGGGGCCTTGATTGTGAAGTAACAAATGGATTGATGTGATGTACTAAGCATACACCCAAGAAATGGGACGGGGAATGATGGCTTGGAGACGTACTGCCACGTGTCACAATGACAGATGAAACAAAATTCCTCATCTTTGGTGAACTTAATAAAATAGCAGTTTATTGAGATTGCTATTCCACTTGATTAAAACGTCCTCGAACACTCTCGGAGACCGTGGGAAGGAGATGGAGCAACAAAAACAGAAGTGAGTGTTAAAGGTCTGGAAAGTGAATCAACAGCTGGGTTGATTCCACTTAGCATCTTAAGGTGCTAAGGATTTCGTTTGCACACATCTCAACAACTGTCGAATAATCTGGAAGCTGCCATCTTAATGTTTATTGGCAAATAATCAGGCACCGGAAGGCAGGCAGCTTGATCAGGGATTTCTTTGAGAGCTGATTCAGGTTTGTGGTTCACCGGCAGCCTGTTCAGCTTTGAACCAGATTCATTTACGAAGTAAACGTGTGAAACGATAACAGCAATAGAACAAACACCTCCTCTCTTCTGGAGAGCTCTCCGGTGCAGGCTTCAGAGAATAAAGCCCGAATGGCACATGAACAAGTGACCACATGCTAAGATACAGGGCAAGTGACAGGACGACCTGGGACGCCAGCCCAAGTCTTGGAACCCTACTGAGTCGTCGCCCCCCCGCCCCAGGAAGATAACCAGGCGGGACAGCCAGGGTTTGGCCAGGCAGCCACCTGATTGCACTGCCTGGCTTTCCATTTACATAATAAACACACAGTTGAAGAGGATCCAAAACTATCTCCAAAGGAGAAAGCCCTGCTTTTGTCAGGCGAAGCTGCTCTGACCCCAAAGGAATGTAGGCTAGGAAATGAAGGTTGGACAGAAAATCAATTTCAGCAGGAAACAGGATGATCCCTGCTCAAGCCCAGTTCCAAGATACATCACTGTAATCACCCCTAGCAGCCCGGCCAGGAAGGCCAGCCTCCCCTCCGGCACACGCAGGAAGGGGCTGAAGGGAGCAGCCCGGGGAAGCCACAGCCCAGGGGCCACGTATGTGTCACCCTAGTTCCCTGTTGTTTCAGTGAGACTTTCATCCATTTGTGCTGGTGAAAGAAGGATGGCTGTGTTTTAAAAGGCACTAGAACTAAGGACATGAAAAATCTTTTTTAAAAGTGGGAGCGGGACTAATGAATGGGCTACATCTGAATTGTAATAAAATGAATTTTCATTGAGCCAATCAATATATTGTAATTCTCCACAAGACGAACCCGGTTATCTTCAGAGGTTCCGCTGGACCATTACTGAGTTCCGGTGACATCAGCCTCGGGCCACCAGCAAGAGAAAGATAAGTTCCACTCCCTCCCTGAGCCATTCCTGAATATCTCAGCTGGATGCTGTATTTTCACCCAAACAGCAAGAAGTCTCCAGAAGGCTGCACAGAGGTGGGCCTGCTGCATCTGACACCCTCCCCGCCCCCTGCGGGGTCAGCGGGAAGCCAGTTCCAGAGGCCAGAGCCGGTCCTCCCTCCTGAGCCCGTCCTGTGTCTCAGGGCCTCTCCTGGAATACTGCTCACCTCTGACTCCCTAAAATGGGTCAAGTGCAGACACTTGTCTCAAGATTTACTGAAGCACAAAAAGAGTCTGAAAGACAATTTTCCAAAGTGCAAATGGCCACTATGATTTATTTAATGAAGGACAACAATGCTCAAAATGGTAGGCAATGCTGAAGTGATTTACAATAACTCGATCTTCTTTTCCAGTGTGGATCATGGGGTGGCGGAAAGAATGCTGGATGTGGACCCCGAAGATAAAGCCTCCAGATCCAGCTGTAACTGCTGGGCAGCCATGGGCACACCACTTGACCTCTCTGTGCCTCAGTTTCCCCATACAGAGTCGGGGGTGTCTGCTCAACTCCTCCTCAGGACTGCTGCAAGGCTCGAGAGAGATTACGTGGGAAGTGCTTTGAAAATTCTGAAGTGTATTTTCAAACATTGCTTTTTACTATTTGCATTATTTTGCTCTGCTTTCTTACATTACAGGTAAAACAAATCCGCCTTTCCTATGAAAATACCACCTAATGATGAACAGTCAGCCAAGTAAGAAGTCAGCACAGGACCCAGACCCACCCTATCATACCCCATCAAGCGGGTGATCCAAACGTGAAAAAAAATAAACCCAGAACTGAATGTCAATGCAAAGCGAACGCCATTCATTTCACCGGGCCTGCTGGAGAAAGGATTTCATATTCCGAGCTAGACTCTGGGCAGGCAAATAGGTGGAAGGTGGTAGAGGCTGGCACCGACGCAATCATAATAATAAGGAAAAGAAAAAGACAATGCGACTGTTGAAACCCAGCTAAAAGGCAGGAGGGAGGCAGGGAGCTGGGCTAGGAACACAAACAGGTTTAGTACTCAATCCAAAATCACAGTTGTGAAAACCACATAAAACGCCATCTGGCCTCCTGGATCGTGTGGAACATTAAGCGGAGGCTGCCTTCCAGGACACATGTTCTCTCTGCTCTGAGAACAGCTCTACTCGCTACCCAATCGTCTGTGAAAGCGCTACCCCGGGCCTGGGCCAGTCCCCCCACCGCCAGCGCCAGGATGGCTCTGGATACCAGTGGGACACGAATGGCCAGCCAGGGACAAGTGGGACCTCTTCTCTTCCCCCAAGATTGTTTGCTCTGACCATGTCTACCTGCCTCTTGCTTTAAACATATGCATAAGTACAGCTGACAATGTTCTGGAAATTTTTGTGGGGGTGGTAAAATACCCTCAAGATGAAATTTACCAGTCCAACCATTTTTCGGTGAATAAGACACTGGCACTGAAGTATATTCATACTGTTTGGTAACCATCACCACTATCCATATCTAGAACATTCTCACCATCGCAAACTGAAACCCTGCACCCTTTAAACAGTAACTCTCCATCCCCCGCCTCCTGGTAACCTCAATTCTGCTTTCTTTGTCTGTGAATTGGCTTATCACGTAAGTGGAATCACACAAATTTGTCGCTTCGTGTCTGGCTTATTTCACTTAGCATGTCTTCAAGGTTCATGCTACCTGCTCTAGGCTGTGTCAGAATGGCACTCCTTCTTGTTGTTTAAATCACTGAATAATAGTCTATTTTATGCATTTACTTGTCCACTCACCCATCAGAGCTGTCTAGGGACCAGATTTGTCTAGTACAGATTACTTGAAGTGAACGAAGGTCCCATTTGCCTATCAGTGGGACCACGAGGCATCAGTCTTCCAGATCCAGAAACACACAGAAAATCAGCCACCCTTGTGAGCCCCCTTCCAGCCACCAGGCTGTGAGCTTGGGACGGGCAGGAACCACGTGCTCACCGGACGCGGTCCCCATTCCTGCCACCCCGCACAGTGCCCAGGACAGGACAGGCACTTCATAAGTGCTTCATAAAGGAGTAAGTAAACCTTGAAAACACCTTTCACTGAAGACTGAGCCTACTCCTTTAAGACACTTTAAAAAAAATACTATTCAGAAAGATTTCCTTCTAAGGAAGCCTCCCATTCTTTTTTTTGTGAGTAATTTTTTGAAGACAGAAGTTATTTGAAAAGTCAAGCTAAGCATCAGCATGCAGTCTTGGACTGGCCACGAGACACGGAGTCAGAACTTCAGGGTTCAAATCCTGCTCTGCCCCTCACCTGACTGTGTAACCTTGGTTAAGTCATTGGACCACTCTGAACTTCAGTTTCATCATCTGTAAAATGGAAATAATGATCATGGCTCTCACAGAGTTCTTCTGAGAATCAAAACCCCCAAACTAAAACTTAGTAGCATATGGTCCACACAGGTTAGTTCAAGTAGGTCAATTCTACTAGGGTCCAACCCTCAGCCCACGGGCCACATGCAGCCCAGGAGGGCTGTGAGTGTGGCCCAACACAAAATCATAAATTTACTTAAAACATGATGAGGTTTTTTTTTTTGTTTTCGTTAGTGTTTGTATGTTTAATCCATGGCCCAAGACAACTCTTCTTCCAGTGTGGCCCAGAGACGCCCAGAGGCTGGACAGCCCTGCGTGCTGAGAATCCCAAAAGTAAATGGACTCACTGAAGAGCACTCACAAGGCGTCTGCAGAGTACGGACAAAACTGCACAGCAGTGAGGCGGGGCCGTGAAAAGAACACGGGAGAGCTGGGATGTGACCGGGCCCTCTAGGGGTGCCGTGGGCGTGAATTCACAGGGGTCAGAGGGGATGGAATTCTGGGCCAGTGACAAAAGGCTGAGAAAGATGAGTGAAAACCGGCAACTAGACGGGACAGTAGGGTCGCCTTCACTGAGCAAGGGCTCCATCCCTAACCTAACACCCCAGGTGCGTCACCAACATCTGGGGTCAGCAGAGGAGCTCGGGTCTACAAGCGGCAGGGAAGGACCTGCAGTCAGAAAAGTTTCCTTAAAACGGCCTCATGACCCAGCAATCTCACTCTGGATATACTTACGGAGAAACCCAAAACACGAATTTGAAAGAATGTATGCACCCCTATGTTCATTGCACTGTTATTTACAGTAGCCAAGATTTGAAAGCAACCCAAGTGCCCAGCAATAGAACAGTGGATAAAATTATATATATATATCAGTGGTGCATACATACGATGGACTATATATACTCAGCCATAAAAAGAATGGAATCTTAATATTTGAGACAACTGGATGGACACAGGGGCATTATGCTGGGTCAAATAAGTCAGCCAGAGAAAGACAGACACCATGTGATGTCATTTATATGTGGAGTCTAATGAACAAAATAAAAGAACAAACAGAAACAAGACTCACGGATTCAGAGAACATCTGTGTCTCTGGTGGTTGACCGAGGGGACAGGGCTAGGGGACCGGGTAAGAGAGGGGGGGATTGAGAAGTACAAGTTGATCGCTCCGGAACAGTCACAGGAATGTGAACTACAGCATGGGGAGCAGAGTCGATAACACCGCAATGACTGCATAAAGTGCCAGGTAGGTCCTGGAAATATCAGGGGGGAAACGCTTTGTAAATTATATAATTTCCTAACTGCTATGCTGTACACCTGAAACTAATACATAATAAAACTGCATATAAACCGTAATTGAAAACTAAAGCATTTTTTAAAAGCCCCCAGGACTCACCCTGGTGCACCTGTGCAGACCTGATCCTCTTCCTGACTGTACCTTTGTCTAGACCATTATCCACTGCCCCCCGCCCCACCCCATTCAAATTACCCCACCCCTCTGACTGCGCTGTTTGCCCCTGGTGCTCTCTCAGAATCATGGAACTTCAGACCTCTGACTCAGGGATGTCCCCTAGACTTCCCAAGAGGAGGCACTTCAGCCGGCAGCATGGATTCCAGTCACTGGTTCCTAATTGGGGAATGCCAGGTACAACACCTACCCTTCCCTTGTTCTCTGACCCTAGGGTATGTTTCCTAGCCCGTACCAAACAATTATAATATCAAAATTTCCTCCCCCAAAGCCAGAGGTCCTAGCAGGAAATGGAGCCCAGTTCAAGGAATAAACTCAAGTGCCTTTGGCTAAAAAAAAACAAACGCAGACCGATCAGACTGATTGTAGGCAAACAAACAACGTACCTGATCAACACTAGACTGGACACAAGGGGTACCAGGAGCAGCAATGAAAGGCAGGAAAGTCGCTGCAAGGTCAAGTCTGAACCAGAGCTGTCTTTGGCAAACCTAAACTCCCAAAGCAGGTCCACACTCATTCAGGCCTCCTCACACCTCAAAGCTACCAAGTCAAAGCAAAACCATCCCCAGAATGAAGTCTACCAGAAGCCCCTCGGGCAAATCCAGTATACTCAGAACCAGATGGGAGAGTTTTTCTAAACATTCTTAATGAGAATCTGTCTTTCAATTAGTTCAAGTCCCAGAAAAGTAACATTTCCAGAAAGGGCTTAAGAAAACTCTAAGTAGAATCACCTTTCTAATGTCCAGAGAGCCTCTGGAAAGTTCCCCTGTTACCTCCTTCGAAGGCCCCGCCGTGCACCCAAATGTGTAGCCATCTTTTCAGGTGTTTCTCAACGTGAATTGAAAATGCCACTTAATGTGACATCGAATGAGACCTTGAGGGGTGGGAATTATGATTTCATTTTATTATTTCAGGAGATATTGCTATGGGTCCGTGGTTGAGAGTTCTCCGTAGCTTCCTTAAGCCTGACCATAGCCATTTATCAACGACCAGTTTACACGCATCTCTGCGGGCCCATGTCTATATCACACAAGTGACCAGTTGATTCAAGCAGCCGACGGCTCAGTTTCATTAAACATCCATTAAGAAGCCGACTGAATTGACCATCTGTTGAATTGAAGGGTCTAATTCATTCAGTGAAAACGTTCAGCCAATGGTGTGTATAAACATTGAATATATGGAGTTTGGAAAAGGGAGGATTTCTCTGCATTCCAAATAAAGGTTTTCAATATGTCTATGCTTTGTTACTGTATTCATGTCTTCATTGAGAAGACATACTATTTTGGGCTCAAACTCTCTGTGATTTTTCTCCACGAGTGGGAGGAGACGAGGGTATTTAAGAAAACATCAGAGCAGACAGCAGGCCTGGACTCTTAAGAACAGGTCCTTTCAGAATGGGTCTCAACCCTTTTCCTCAGCTGCACCTCTGGCAAGATCCCCTCCCATCCCCCGCACGACAGACCTGGAAGAAAAAGCCAATGTTTTAGATGAAAAAGCAAATGCCGTCTGTAGACCTGATTCACTTTTATGCTGTTCAAGGGCAGCCTTGTTAACTCTGACTCCTGAAGGAGACAAGTCAGCTCCCTATTTATACAGCAATTCATAAAAAGGAAAAAGAAAAATTGTAAATTTAGAGAGCAGAGCTACCCTTCTAATGCAGAGATCTCAGGCAGAAACTATGTCCATGAACAGTTGAAGAAATGCTCATGTATAGCTGGACCCAGATCCTTTGGGTCTTTCCTTGAGAACAGAGTGGGAGGCAAGGAGAAGGAAGGGGAGGGGAGGGGACGGGAGGGCAGGGGAACTGTCACAGATCCTCTCCCTTTATGACCCGCAGTGAAAGGGGACCCCAGGGGCTCTGGGGGAGGTTGCCAACATAACTGTACTGCCTCACATTTCTATGGTTCCTTTCTCTGAAAAAGCTCCCCGTGTTTTATGAACCTTGCCAGAGACTTCCTGTCCACAGCCCCTCAGGATACAAAACAGGGCCACCATTGTGGTCTATATTCCTTAAAGGAAGAACTCAAAACAGTCTAACTGCCTTATTTCTCAAGGGGACACTGCTCCTGGGAAATGAGAGTTAACCTTCGAATTCAAAGTGAGGCTTCTTCCAAGAACACAGATCAGAATGACTCATTCAATTTGGTGCATGTTCCCATACAGAAAAATAAAAAGAATGAAGTCTTTCTTCTTTACTGCCTGGCTTTTACCCCCAAAATTTCTTCACTGCTAAGAGCCATCCATCTGCTAGAAGGCTAAATTATACCTGGAAAGACCCTGAAGCTGCCCAGGCTTGGGGGAGTTCGTAAAACCACCCACAAGATCTGGGCACACTGTTCATCTGCACTGAAAGCAGAGTCCATCCCTGCAACCCTCCAAGTTGGACACCGCCCCCCAATCCACAACACGGTCCCAGCTCAGGGAGCCCTCAGTCCCCAAGGTCACCTCTGCTACCAACTCTCCAGAGTGAGGCACCACCAACAGAGTTCAATCAGGAGGACCTCGCCGCACAGAAACAAGAACAAAATAAAAGGGACAACCCAAGCAGAAGACAGAGAGAAAACAAGGTTTTTCTGAGCCCTGGGGACAGGATTATGAAAGATTAAAAACACACACACAGAAGGCTTGAGTCGAAAGCCTCTCTAAATTACATTTCTCGGATCTTATTATATTAGCTTTGTGCCACAGTTATTAAACATTAAAGGTAATGACTCCATTCTGCAGGTAACCCAATATTGAACATGATTGATAAGCAGGAGCTGAGTTTTAAAGAAAACTCTGAATGTCTAAATTCAAGAGCCAGGGTGAGGTGGTCGGGCCACCTGGTAAATGGCCTGCTGGCCGGATGGGATGGGGCTGTAAATGTTTCATTAGGAAGAAGCTGGGCGGTGGCCACAATGCTTCTGGGACCTGCTGAGAACCGAGCGGGGCTGGAAAGGGAAATTTGCTGCAGAAACACGCCTGGTTCACTCCATCCACCAAGGCCTGTCAGTCATCCCCAGAACCCCAGGAAGCATGGGAAGTTGTGCTCACAGATGCTCCCACGAGGCAAAGCCAAAAGGAGGGCCTCTGCCCCACCCTGAAACTGGGTGCCCTAAGGCAAAAGGTTTTGACAAGTTGTAAAGTTTTTAAAATGACGCCTAAGGATCAGGTTAAAAAAGTGGCTGGAAGGAGAGCCGGCACCAGGCATCACCGCACCAAGATCGGCCGATTCCGGTCTCCTGGAGGATTTCCGCAGAGAATGGAGCCTCTGGGCTCCTGCCCTGCAGGGCAGTCAGCGCAGAAAGAACGGGGAGGCCCTGGGCTTGGCCAGTGACTGCTCCCACACTCCCAGCCCCCAGCCTCCAAGCACCTACCACTCTGTGCACCCAAGACTGAGATGTCACTGTCAAACCCTGGGTTCAGAAAGACTCTGAAGTGCACGTTACAGATCTGTTTGAACAAATATACTACTGAGGAGGTTATTAGTAACTTCAGCGCGAATTCAATTTAGTATATCTGCTGTCTTCCTAACGCCTTGCTGGGGGGCGGTGTTTTGATGGTGGAGAAGGGAACGGATTTCATATCCAGTCTCACACAGCTCTAATCTATTCTCTGGGCAGCCCGGGAAGGTTTTTTAAAAGTGAATTGGGTCTTATCTCTGTCCTGTTTAAAAGCCTTCACGACAGCTTTTCAATCCTCCTAGGTGAGAGCCTTCCAGACCGGCCTAGCCCTGGGAGATCTGGTTTTGCACACTCTCTGTCCCTCGGCCCATGGGCTCCAGCCAATCCGCCCTCCCAGCTCCTCTCCTCCTCCCCAGTACCTCTCCCCATGTCCTGCGTGTCTCCCGGAGAGCACTCCTCGTCACCTGCTCTGTCTCATACGTGCTCGGGGGTTGGCCATGTCCACTGAGTCTCAGGTCAAAGATCACAGCCTCAACACAGCAGGTGTTATCTGCTCACCATCTGACAGGTCTTCGTCACTAATCACACTGGTAATTTCTCCTCCAATGTTTTTACCACGACAAGAACTATGTTTCACCTGGCATACAGCCTTGCTCATACCAGGCGCTCAGTGCTGTAGCAGGTGCCCAAGAAACACTCGCCAACTGAATGGGACTCGGGCACAGCCAGGGCAGCACAGAGGCCTGAGGACTTAGGAACAGTAAGACAGAGCCCCCAGGAATGGAGGAGGAGGATAAAGGAATGTGGAATGGAACCAAAGAGAAACTTGATCTTCTTCGAATGATTTTCCCCGATTTTGGCTAAATATAATACATCTCAGATTTCATTCAATTCAACCTTTTTTTCTTTTTTTTTGCATTTACTCTCTGCCAAGTGTGGTAGACTGCTGACAAAAAAAAGTGTCCTTAATGATTCTCTTCCCTGTATCCCTGCCCCTCTGTGATGTGACTTTGCATCTCCTCCCAACAACAGGGGGATCCTAATGCCCCTCCCTTTAAATCTGGACCAGCCTTGCCATCTCTTCAGCCATGGAACATGGCGGCAGCAGTGCTGTGCCAGGGCTAAGCTTTGGCTCCGAGAGCCCTGCACACCTCTGCTCGCTCTCCGGGAACTCTGCCCAGCTGCCTCTTGAACAAGCCCTGCTATGCTTTCTGCACGTAAAAGATCACAGGCCCCCAGCTGGCCTGGAAGCTGCCTGCAGACACAGGAGGGAGCCCAGCTAACCCCAGAAGAGCCTCCAAGTGGAGCCCGGCCCAAACTGCCAGCCTACAGGGTCCCGGCTGAACAAAGGACTGTTGCTTTAAGTCACTAAGGTTGGAAGTGGTTTGTTGCACAGTAGTAGGTAACTAATACAACAAGCAGGCACCAGGGGTGCAGAAATGAATGAATTATAGAAAAGCCCATCACCTCAGTGAGATAGACTCTGCTTCCATTATTCATTCATTCATTCACTCACTCATTCATTCATTCAATACAGGTTGTATTGAGCACCTACTGAATGCCAGGCTCTGCATTAGATGCTGAGGATATAAAAGTGACAAGACACAAGCCCCATGTCCCAAGCAAAAGAGAATATAGACAATAAAGAGACAATTCCAAAACATAATACATTGAGTACTAAGACAGGGTAAGGAAGCCTAACAGAGTTGGAAGTGAGACTGAGGAGAAAGGGGGCACAGTTCGGGGAGGCTTCCCAGAGAAAATGGCGTCTAAGCAGAGCTGTCATTTCTAGTGTCATTTTGAGTAAATTTAGCCAGGATAACAGAAGAGGTTCTTCTAGGGGGAGGGCAGCTACTCAGTCTGGGTTACTTGTCGGAAGGAGGACGGATCCTGTCATCCCCTCATGCTGCTCCTCGTCCTGTTGCTCTTGAATGAACTGAGAAAATGCGGAGAATAAACTTCCAATGCTCCTGCAGAAAAACTGCCAATTCGGAACCTATCAACCCATAAAAGTAATTCTAATTGAACGCCCTCCCGACCTCCAAAAAAAAAAGAAAAAGAAAAAAATTTCAGAAAGATGGAAAAGGAAAACCCAGGCTCTAACTACATAGTTATTCGAGTGGGAGAAAAGACTTCGAAACTACAGAAATTCATCTGAGCCACAAAGCCACAATTTAAGTTAGCAATTTCCACCCTTGATGTTGCATGCCGCTGCTGATGACACCAATTAATTAAAGTGGGTGCATCTGGTTCCTTCTAATTTTCTGCTATCAGGCATAAGGCAGCCGCTAATAAATGTTTAATAGATGATTTTTTTTCAAGTCTGTGCACTTGCTGAGTAGAAAATCACAATAATAATAATTGAACAGGGTAATAGCAGGGTGCTATCAGGTCTGGATTTTCTCGATGAGTCTCCTATTCAAGGGACCGAAGAGGCTTTCATATCCCACTCTATAACCAGATCTGTGATTAAACAAAATTCAAGTTCACTGCACTTCATGAAGAAGGTCGCCTGGTTTTGGCTAAATATAATACATCTCAGATTTCATTCAATTCACCTTTTTTTTTAATTGATCAAACCTCACTGGCTGGATCAATCAATTGCAGTGAGGATTCAAAAATTACTGACAATTAAGGGGGAAACATTTTAATCTAACAGCTTTCTTTTATATGTAAGTCACATACAGAAAGGTAGCTCAAATCCCAGACGTCACCAAATACAATGGCACTCATTACACTAGGTGACTGTGTCATATACACGGCAGGTACAAAAAAACAGTTGCCCTAACTGGATTAACTCCCCTCCTGCCAATAAATACTCCCTTCTTGAAATAACAACAGAAAACAAGGTATCAGTTATCGAGGAGATTACAAGTAGGTGGGTGAGAAATCAAGACTTTTGGGTTATTCTTGTTGCTGTTCATCATTGGGAAGTGGTAGGTGTGAATTTGCAAATTTAGTTCTGTATGTTACATAGTTTTTCCTCCTCTAAATGCCAGGATGCTGGGCACCCATTGGCATCGACTCATTACTTAATCTCTTCAGAACCCTGTCACCTATCTTCACAGGTCTTCTGTCTAGGAGATGCCCTGGCCCAGTGGTCCACCGCTGCAGGGCAAGACTTCACCTTGGATGGACCCCACCCCCGTTCTTTAGGGTACACCCCCCTGCGTACTTCCCCCAGGAGTGCTGTGTTCTCCAGGAAATTTGCTCACCCCTCTTCGGCATCAACTGCAATTGCTGGGTAAGATTATATTCTGGAGCCATTTAGAGCAGATTATTAAATTGGAAGCAGTATTATCCTGAATCCATTTACGCTGCCCATTTTCCTGTCTTCTGTTGGTTGCTAAGGAGATTAGTGTGAAATGGGGTCCCTGTCCTAAGGGGTTAATAATTTCACACTGCTCACTCTCCATAGAAGTCATAATGTGCTGTGTGTGAAATCACATTTAGTGGCTGTGAAAATGATTATGATGCTCAGAATGGAACATTATGGCTTCAGGTGAGAGATAAGTAGTAAGAGCAGATGGACTCCTAGAATATACAAAAGTTCTTCCCAGGAATAATGCTCAGTGCTAAAGCAGAGTAGTGGGAGGGGTGGTGCAGTGAAAGAAAATAATTTGGGACGTGGAAATCGACTTTGTCAGTGGAATTTCTAGCTGTCTCCTTCTCTTAGCACTCCTTTTATTTCTTTGTAAAACCTCTAAGAGCATGATTGGGATGCTCAAAAGATAGCTATCAAACCCCAGAAACAGGTGGGAAAAGTAAAGATGGGGAGATGGGGAGGAGCAGCTACTTTTCAACAAAATTCCTTCATTTCATTAAAGTGGGGATCCTTCCCTCCTCCACAGCTATGTTTTGGTGAAGAGACAGATATCCAGAGAGCCTCAGATCAGAGGCTCTTCATAATAACGGGATTTCTATGTGCTGTGCTAAAAGTGTAGGCCCACCAAAAAGCAAGACAGAAGCATCTCCGAATCAGCCTTAAACATACAGTCAAATCCCAATAACGTGGGAGACATGTGGAATGGACTGAACCCAGCCCACAGATGGGCACCCAGCTAGCTGAGAGCAGCCCCAGGGTGGCAGACCCTAGTTGAGTCCCAGACAAAGGAGCAAGACTCAATGACGGTCATCGCAAGGTGCCAAGTCCTGCGGTGGCTCGTGAGGAGGCACCGTGTGACAGCAGATAACCAGTGTCTATTTTGCTATTTCATTGCTACTGGGTGGGCCAAAAAGTCTGTTTAGTTTTTCCATAAAAGACATGTTTCACTTTCATCGATAACATTATTGATCTGGATATTTTGAGCATGTGAGCTATCTCCGTTATTGGTTTCTAGTAGGTAGAGGCCAGGGGTGCTGCTAAACACCTTCCAATGCATCAGACAGCCCCACAGCAAATAATTATTTGGCTAAAATGTCAATAGTACCAAGAAACTCTGCAAACCTCTTTTGACACGTTTGATCAGTCACAGCACCCTCTCCACACACTGCACAAATCTTTGTGTTTCAGTTGCGTTTTTACCTTTCTTGAAATAATAAAGCATAATACACCAAAAATGTTGAGTGTTTTCTTCCATCTTCAATATTAAAATGACTGCACAACAATTCACCAATTTAAAGTTTTCAAATGCATGCTGAGATGACAGCTGTCACAATACAATCTAACAAATTTTTTTCAAATGAAGTTAAAGGCAACTAAACATTGCTGGAGCCATCGGACAGAAAAAAACTAACCGAACTTTTTGGCCAACCCAATAAAGACCGGGCTTTCCACCTAATATTTTTAGAAGTGTACAAATCCAAGTAATAGATTCCACACAACGCAGGATTCTCCAAAGTTCCACGCCCTCAGTGGATGATCTAGAAAAAACGCCTGCACCACAGAAAGACACTACGGACAGACACACCTGTCTCAGACTCGCTTCCAGGTAGAGTGGAAGAAACGAAGGAAGTCTCACCTCACTTTAGGGCTTGAAGCCAGAATTTACACCACTGGTACATCCAAAAAGGCCCCCCAAAATTTACTTGTAAGAGATCCTCATTCCTTACCTACCATATCCCAGCTACCCGGAAAAATAAAACCCAAATACCTTCTGGAAGACAGTCCCTTAAGAGATCAAATTATAAGGAATATAAATCTCAATAAAAAAATTATAAGGAATATAAATCTCAATAAAAAAATTATTGAATTACTAAATCAACATAAATCTTTTTTAAAAATCTATAAAATAAACAAGTTGCAGAAAAATGCATAGTGTATACAGAAAGTTTGAAATGAGGCAAAACTAAATAATATTTAAATGCACAATAGATGGTAAAAACTATACTTATATCAAGGGGTTGTTGGCACTAAATTCAGAATAGAGGTTACTCTGAGGGGGTAGAGAAAGGGAAGGGCATTGTGTACGGGTCTTCAGAGTACTATATAATACTCCTTTTTTTAAGCTTGGTGGAGGATACATGGGTGTTGTTTTGTTACTGTTTTTAAACTTTATATTTATCTATCTATAAACAGTTTTGCACACATATTTTATAATAAAAATAAAAGTGAGAGAGGCTGCAGAAGCCCCAACTGCCCTTAACCCAAGTCGGGCAGGCTCACGCAGCAGCCACTCCTCACCCCGGCCAGCACGTTTCCCCACAGGCCCGCAGGTGGCTCCCGCTTTCCAAGGAGGTGAAGAGAAAAGGCAGATGGTCTGAGGACTCTGCCAGCAAGGGTGTGGGCAGCAACACTCTGTCCAGAAAGCATCCGAGATGTTGAGAATTGATTACTTGGGAAGAAATGAGAACAGCCAGGTTTTTAAAAAAGTTAAGTATATATATTTTTATATTTCTTATTTACTGACTGATTTCAGAGAGAGAGGAAGGGAGGGAGGGACAGAGAGAAACATCGCTTTGTTGTTCCACTTGATGCATCCGTTGGTTGATTCTTTATGCACCCTGATCAGGATCAAACAGCAACCTTGGCGTATCGGGACGACGCTCTAACCACCTGAGATACCCGGACAGGGCGAGAACAGGTCTACACTGCCCTGTTTCACACACATAGAATAAAAGATCAGACACGAACCTCTAGCCACCTTAGTCTCCACATGTAACCTGGGAAGCCCACACACTCTGCCCTCCGATGTGCAGGAGGGCCAAGGCCATGGAGAGGAAGGAAAAAGAAGACCCTAGCCCTTGGCTTCGGCTGATGAGGGTTCAGACACATGCAGCTCAAAGAGCACCTGGGGCGTCTCACCACCCAGCATGGTCCCACAAATGGACTCGGTGGTGGCATTTCACCCCTCTTCCCAGTTCCTTCAAAGGCCACCGTTCCATGGGCTTGGCTTCATTGAAGCTGGCCGGCAGATGTGGTAAGAGGAAGCCAGGTTCTAAACAGAAGGAATCAGAGGAGAGCTACTTCATGGATCAAAATACTCCCTAAAGATTCAGTGAGTTTCCATTTTAGAGGACAGAAAGCAGAAAGAAGAGCTAACTTTCTAAGGGCTGTGTAGCAAGCACGCGGCAGAGCTGGGGATGGATCTCACAGCCTGGCACACCGGTCCCAGGTACAAGGCCCCCTTCTTTGGAGGAGAGGAAGAAAACGCGAGAAGGACACCAAAAACCATGTAAAAGGCTAAGGCTGGGGCGGACAGGGGGCTCAGATAGGATGGGGATTCCCACCACCAATTTTTATCTTCACCGTTCCCTCTAACAAATTAAGATTTATTAAGCATGCTATTTTCCACCCTAGACTTCTGGGGAGAAAAAGAAATTACTGATTCAGGAATGTAATTGCTCATGCCAAATAGAGAAAGCAGGGTCCTGCCTTTATGTCAAGGCTATTGATTTAGGCTTGGAATTCTGAATGCAAAGTAATGAGTTAAAGGAGCTCTGAAAATGACCAGCGCTGTAAAATCAGAAGGACACTTAACGACGTCCGTGGCTTAAAAAGCGGACGTTTGGGCAGCCACATCAGTGAAGAGAGATGAATAGTCTACAGAAGCAGACGATCATTTTGAAATGAGTCCTGCTGACTGATCCTCGAGGAAGAGGAAGCTGAGGACGCGCAGCGAACAATGCTGGTAAATTGTTCTCTTCAAATTTATGCGTGGCGTGGTCTGCAGTGTGATTTCTATGGCAATACTTGGGGGAAATTATAGCACTCTAATGTGGGGACAGATTTTACCTTTGTCACTACCCTACCTCCCTTTTCCCCTAACCCTTTTAAAATAATTTCCCTGCCTGCCCACTTTTCCCCAGCCCCAGAATTTAATAATTTCACCCCACCCCTTCCCACACTCTTTCCCTCCACGCTCCGCCATGGCCATCGGTGAACATGAGATGCCAGCGACAGACGGGAGTGTTTGCAGAAGGTCGTGAAAGGAGATGAGAATCTGTAATAGACGGTCAAGGGCAGGGGTGCTGGGGATTTCATCTGAAGCGCTGGTTCTTCAAACTCCCATCTTCCCAGAGATTCTGCTCCAGCCCCATCCCATGTCCAGATAACCGCAGAAGTGCTGCACCCCTAAAGGGTGTTGCCCAGAAAGGTACTGATGATGCTAGGGAAGAGAAGAGAGCCAGTGCGACTTGTCAGAATTTCATGGGCTTTCTTCTTCTTTTACTTTCTTTTCAAGTGGCAAAGTGTCTTCCCCCGGGGGTTGGGGGTGGGGAACCTCCTAAATTAAATACCCTCAAAACACCTCCTATAAGACAGAGTTGTTTTGGCCTGGGCAGGGCCGGGATCTGCAGCCCCCAGGCTCAGCCTCCACCTGGCACACGCCCTGAGATGCAGCCCCAGGGTACCTCCCGGGAGCCCAGGGAGGCTCAGGGATGCGGGCGAGCCCATGGGACAGAAGCCCCCAAGACAGCCTGGGGGACAACAGTTGCACCTAAATGCAGGTGTGATTTAGGCCAAGAGGTAGGCTGGGTTGCAAAAAAGTCTAAAATTCTGCCAGAACTAGCAGTAAAAGTCCCAAACTCACTTCCCATGTTGCATTAGTTTTCTGGGGCTGTCATAACAAGTCACCATGAACTTGCTGGCTTAACATAATAGAAATCCGCTCTCTCACAGTCCTGGGGGGCCAGAAGTCCAAGATCAAGGCTGTCCGTGGGGTTGGTTCCCTTCGAGGGGTGATCTGTCTACGCCTCTCCCCTCAGTTCTGGTGGCTGCTGGCAGTCCTTGGTGTCCCGCAGTTGGCAGACACAACACTCCAGTCTCTTTCTCCTCCTTCACATGGCCCCCTCCTCTGTGTCTCTATGTCGTCTCCTTTTCTGCCTCTTCACAAGGACACTCATCAACGCCTGCACTTAGGGCCCCCCAGCCCAGGACAGTCCTCACCTAATTACGTCTGTAAAAACCCTTATTCCAGATAAGGTCACATTCTGAGGCTCCAGGTGGACAAATCTTTTTCGGTGGGCCACTATTCAGCCCACTACACATGGACCACAGATACGGCTCGCCTGCACCAGGTGTATGAAGCAGGAACTGGGGAGGGTGACCAACTGTCCTAATTTGCTCAGAATTATCCCAGTTTTCACACTAAAAAGTCCTGTGTCCCAGGAAATCCCTGTGGTAGGCAAACCGGATGCTCGATCGGCCTAGTGTTGGCTCAGAGAGACGTGGGTTTACAACATGGTGTTTACAAAGGAAAATTAAAACGTCAAGTCAGGAGATGCCACAGGAATGGCGGAGACGCCTGGACCAAGTGCCCAGACCAGTTCGAATGTCAAATCTGATCCTCGTGGGCTCTGATTTCTGAGCGACAACTCGACCTTGGGACTCACACAGCTGTCCACACTGTGCACCTGGACACATGGCTTCTTGCATGACCAGAGGTGGGAGGGGCAGGAAGGATGTTCAAAGGGTCACGTTCAAGGGCCTCAGGTTCCTGCCTTTACGGTCACTCTTTAAGGATCTTTACAGTGATGAGAATGAGATTTCAAATCTTTGTCGAGCAATAAAAAACTCTGCTGTAAGAAAGACCTCAAAACGCACCCAAAAATCAGCATCAGGGCCGGTCTCCTGAATTCCTTCTTTTAAGCTCTGTGAAAATCGTCTCTTATGACTCATGAATATCTGTCACTCCAAAACATGTAAGTGGTCGAAATATTTATTATCACCTGAAACCTGAGGAATTTAAGAATTCCTTAGAATTTGTCAAGTCCTTGGAATTGGGAATGCCCTTGGAAGGACTGCCTCCATCACTTTCGTCCATTGCAATTCAAGGCACTTACATAGCACTGGTAGTACCCGCTCTTAGCTGGTTCTCGTATATGTCTGAGCTGAGAAATCACATATGCCCGTTTGCAGGTAACGCCAGCTGAGCTTTTCTGCACACACCAACGTAGAAATGAGATTGCAGCAAAGAGTCCATTTGTCTCCGAGACCGCTGCCCTGAGAGAGGGTCAGCCTGGGTCCATCCATCAGCCTTGTGCTCTGCACTGTTCTCCTCGGTGCTGGGTTTGTGACTTTCAGGAAGCATTCACAGCACCGATAATAAAGCAACAACACATCCCCTGGTGTAAAACAGCCTTCTGAGTTCTGAGTGTGTGCACTCCTGGCTGAAGGTCAACGCTGTGGCTGACTCGAGCGGCAAAGGCGGTCACAGAGAGGGGAAGGCAGTGGGTACAGTGTGGAGGTGGCAGGGGCAGGAGATTTGTGTCCAATCAAGTGCCTATCATGTCAGTTGGGCATTTCGTGGAGACCTGGCCAATCAAAACCAAACCCACCCACTGTGTGCACTGTGAACAGAAACAGGAGGAGAGGATGATGTCCCCAAGGAACATGTCCTTCAGTCAATACTAATAAAACTAGTGACATTTGGTGAGGATTACTCTATGCCATGAATTTTCAGTCGTCACACACTACAGTCTAGTTACTCTCATCGCACAGAGAGAGGAAATCAGAAAGTCACAGGCTCACGGTCTCACAACGATGCAGTGATGAAATGGGGGTTCTAATCCCGGTCTGTCTGACTCCAAGCTCATTCTCCTCCTACCAGAGTATGTGCCAGGGACTGGAAGGGTGGGGCTGTGAGCCCGTTACTTGAATAATAGGGGTAAAAACAAGTTTCTTTCCAAAACTGTTACGCCGGGTTAGAGTCCTGCCAGGGGTATGTGGGCACTGCTGCCGGCCCACATCCCTCACTAACGCCTGGTGAGGCCAGACTCATGGTTTTGCCAGTCTGGCTGATATGAGACGGTATCTTACTCTGGCTTTCATTTGGAGTTCCTAAATTCTGACAGGTAGGCATCTTTTCGTATGTTTCATAGCTATTCCTGTTTTCTCTGAAATGCCTGTTCAAATCCTTTGCCCATTGTCAACTGAATTGTGCCTTTTAAAAAACTTATTTGCAGTATTTCTTTATGTACTCTGAGTACTAACCTTTTTTCAGTTACATACATTGCAAACAACTTCTCTGAGTTTGTGGGGGTTTGTTTTTGTTTTTTACTTTCACTATGATTTTTCTTAACTGATGTTCTCAGTTCAATACAGTCAAATGAATCAGTCTTCAAATTCATGGTTTATGCTTTTTGTGTCTTCTTCAAAAAGCCATTTCCCTATCTCCAAGGTCATAAAAATGCCTTCTTATATCTTTCCTAAACTGTTTAGAGTTTACTGTTCATATTTCAGTCCTTAATCCATTGGAATTAATTTTTTGTAAGTGTTGAAGTCAGAGACCCAAGTTCATTGCTACCGCCCTGTATGATTTCCACGTTGCCTGACACTACTTACTGACTAAGCTGCCTTCCCCCACCTGCCCGCAATGCTGTCTGGCATAGACCACGCCCCCGTGCACACGGGCCAGTTCCTAGCTCTCTGTCCCGTTCCATAGGTCTGTTTCTCCCTGTGGCTATGCCACACTGTCCTCGCTACTTCTAGTTTATAATGAATTTCCCTTGTCTCTCAACTCTTGCACATAAACTTGAGAATCAGTGCATCACATCTTCCCCCCAAAATCTGTTGTAGTTCTGAGTGCAACTGTGCTGGACCTTCAGAACACTCTGCAGAAAACTGGCATCTTACAATATGGCCTCACCCCAGCATGAGCATCCTGTGAGCTCCCCATTTATTTAGAATTCTTGGTGTCTTTTGAAAAAAATGTTATAGTTTCCTCCATAGAGGTTCTGTGCATCATTATCAAACTATTGGTGAAGTAAATAAATACAACTTAATTGGGTATATTGCCTTTGTATCCAGAAACCTTGATAAATTCTTGATAAATAATGTTTTTGTGAATCGGAAGTGAGGTCGATATATGAAATCAGATCAGTGAGTGAATATGATAGTGCTTTCTTTTCTTTCTTTTTTTTTAAGAATGAATATTTGGCCCTGACCAGTGTGGCTCAGTTGGTTGGGCATCGTTCTGCAAAGTGAAATGTTGCCGGTTTGATACCCAATCAGGGCACATAGCTGGGTTGCGGGTTCAATCCCCCATTGGGAGCACATATGAGAGGCAACTGACTAGTGTTTCTCTCTCACATCGATGTTTCCCACCCTATCTCACCCCCTGCCCCTCTCTCTAAGTAAAGAAAGAAAATCTTGGGGGGAAAAGCACAACAATTTGAAACCAGCTGGCATGAGACCAAGAGCAGCGATTCGCATTTTCTTTGCACACAAGGTTGACAGCACTTAGCATCGCGGTGTACTACGGTCCTCTCCTTGCCCCTCGGAAAAGACACGGTAATGGGGAGCCAGCACCATGTGCATGTTAACCACCAACGCATTTGTCGGATTACTGACACACGTAACAATCCACCGTATGCGAGGCAGTGTGCTCCATGGACACCGTCACATCCAAGGATGCTGATGACAGTGGAAGAAAGGAAAAGAAAAAAAAAAAAACTGGAAGGACTGAGAATCTTTTTAAACCTGAGGTCAAAAGCTTAGCATTCTTTGGAGACGGACATTACAATACAAATGCCAGGCACTGCTGCTGTATAACACAAGGATGTAATGAAACACATCTTGAAGAGAGAAACAATGCACTATTGTGTCTAGCAAAGTTTGGCCCAAAATCTCCGTTTTGCATGTGTTTGTGTTTAGAGAAATAAATCTGCCTTCACAATTCTTTAATCAGTGGCATAATAACTTAGAAGCTGCCATCTGTGAATTTAATCATCTAAATACTGGAGGGGGAAAAAAAAGAAAGGAAACCGACGCTGATCCTGAGGGAAAAGCCTCAGCAGAAGAGAGCGAAGCCAGCACGCGCAGACTGTGGCTACAAGGAGACAAAGGAGCCGGCGGGCCCCTGCAGGTCGGCCAAACCAGTTACTTAGCCTTCTGACATCTGTTAACGAATCGTACGTCTCTTTTTCTCCAAACGGAGTTTTGGGATCGCCCAGACTGGTTCAGCGACGGATGCCTGATTCTAGGAGGAGAACCCTCCACAACGATTATTATGTATTTTGGGGGAAATAGGTCTTACGAGTCACGTGGCTCCCAAGGGGTCCAGGAAGCCTAATAGTCTGTCAGCTCTCGGGCCAATTAAGCCGAGCTCCTGAGGGCAGGGTGCGGATGAAATCAACATCAGGGTTGCCTCGCAGCCTCCTGTCCCCCGTGCCCACCCTGAGTCCTAGCACACACTCACTATTCAGTCTGTGTTTGCGAGACGGGTCTGCATGTGTCTTTGGAAAGCCCTTGATGTGCACTCTGAGCACTGCTCACCAGAGCGTGTCAGTCCATCAGGCATGCTAACCTGACTCCTGTAGAGGGGGGAAGACGTCCTAAAATGCGCAGCACCCAAACCTAGCACCCGATAGGGCATATACAACAGAAATGTAACCTCGGACACAAGGCCCTCCAATTTCCCTCCAGACTGGAGCAAGCAAATGGAGATGGAACCCCATGGGTAATTCAGAGGAATGAGCAGGTCAGAAGCACGTGCACACTACGAGGGTCCAGGCAGCCGCTCATCACTGTCGATAAAGGACTGCCTGCCCATCAGTGATGTTCCTGCCCACGGGGCAGCCAAAGCCAGGACCAGCACAGCTGCAGTAGGCTCCTGAAGTTCCCTTGTCATGACATCCCGTCAGCAGCCTGCCACGGGACACTGACTGAAAGAAAAAGGTGATAAGAAGAACAACAATAACAAAGAATCCTTACAGAGTATTAGCTTTGTGCCAAATGTGGTTCTGCTTTAACATATGTGTATGTATGAATGAATGGGAGGAGGGTCTCTCCCTGACGGAAGCTCCAGTGCTGGCTGGAATGTTACACTGGTGTGGGTGTGACATGCATCTACGAAATGAGCATCTGGCTTGCACCCTTCTAAAACTTCCATTTCACTTCCAGAGTGAGACTCCCGGGAGTTCCCGTGAGGAAATTACCCCCTCACTGGAGACTGTACCTGGAAAAGAAACTGGAAGTGAAGCCCAGGCAGATGTTCAAAGACTCTCCCTATGTCTCTCCTAAGAGTCAACAAGGAAGTAAACAAGTCGCTCTCACCGAGGAAACAGAATCATACAAAAGCAAAACTCCAGCAGGTCACCAGTCCTAGCAGCCCCTGGTCTCCCCCCATCAGTGACCTTGACAGGTGGCTGGCTGTCTCCTACGCCCTCTATGATCTTGATTTCTGTGCACTTAGGTGTCCATGTTACATGGGAGGACAAGATGAGGCTCCCCAAAGACGAATGTGAATCCACGACCAATCAGCCTGTCGGCATGACAAGCAGCAGCAACACTGTGCCCCACCTGGAGTATTTCGTGCCCGAGTCCAGAGATGATATTTGAAAAATGTTGGCCACACTCATCAGTGACCAAAGCAGGATGATCTGAATGTGAAATCCAGAGATGATGGGTGGCTGCCAGGTTTCAGGCTTCGCACGTAAAAAAGCCATCAGGAAACCCAAGGGTTGACAGCTCGGGCTGCATCCGGGAGCCCACCAGTTATCAGTAAGTGTGTGGGGGGTGCTGCTTCCCAGTCCTGGGGGGCTGGGTGCCATGGAGGACGTAAGAAAGGACAGCAGGCGACAAGGGGGGCTCATCATGTAAAAACAAAAATGTTGCACCTTCAGTCCATGAGCTAAATTATGCCTGCCCGCAGCCAGGGGCTCGGGTCTGCGTTTCTTTAGGCTGAGCACCTGCCCCACCCAGGCCCAGTACAGAGGGACACCAGATGACAATGACTTGGCAGAGGTAGCAGATGTATGAGAACTTCCTTGCCATTCGAAGGAAGGAAATCCCACCAGGCAGTGTGAGTGAGCCAGCACACAGGCCTCAGGAGTGTCGATCAAACAGGCCTGCTGAAAGTCTTACACTGGAAACACCATGTGTATAGAACGCCAAAGCCTCCTCATGGGTGGTTCCTTCCAGGTCCCCAGGAAGAGTACAACATTCTCATTTCCTTCCTTACAGGCACCCGAATCCCAGAGAAGCTAAGGAACCTGCCTTGGGCCACACAGGAAGCTGGCAGCACAGCTGAAATAAACCTCCAAGCAGCTGCCATGGCCCTAGGCCACACTCCGCATCCGACCCCTGGGGGGCCTGAATGACATGATGTCCTTCAGTGACAGAAGGCACCAAGAGCGTGACGTACTTGCAGTCAGCTAGCATGGTGTCCTGATTCTGTAGGCAGAGCCTCTACTGAGCTCTGTGGGCAGGCAAAGGGCCCACTGGGAGAGGCCCAGTTTGCAAGTCAACTCCATCAGTGTTCTCATAGTTCATCTTCACGCCCAGCTCATCAGGCCCTCCCCTAGCCCCACCCCACCCTACCCCCACCCAAAGCAGCAGGGAGTAGGACCCTTCCCCCACCAAAGGCAAATCAGCAGCATCCTATCCCCTCCCCCACACACTGCTCTCCCGCTGTGCTCCACCCTCAAGGAAACTGGAGAGAAAACTCATCCTTTTTAAACATCTTTTTTTGTTGTTATTATCGACATTGCAGAGTGTTTGTTAACATTGCAAGAGGCTTATCACCGGGTTCCCAGTGGGTGACGCATGCAGTCAGTTGGCCGGGTTCGGTGAAAGCCCACGTGCTCCTTCCTCAGTCTCTTCCTTTAGAAGTCAGAGAGCTGCTCCGAGGAGGGTGTTTAGGGTCATCGGAACAGACCCTACTGCCCTGCCCACTAGTAACACTCAGGCATTCTAGTGACCGGGCCCGGTCCCTGTCCCACAGGAAGACACGGTGGCAGCCCAGTCGGCCAGGGAGAGAAAATATTGGAGGGCACCCGTCTTTTCTGCTCCTCAAGTGCCAACAGCTGGACACTGATGAGGGCTACACCAGCCAGCTGGACCCGAAAACCAGAAGAACTGAGCGGAAGAAGGCCTTAGGAAACCCTCCAATCCAGTACCTCTTCTTTAGGGAAAAAAAGAGTAAGGTCCAGGACAGCTTTGTAACTTCTACCTCAAACTCACACCGGTTAGTGGCAGAGCTTACGGTCTATTATCTCCTCATCCATTACTGTTTCTATCACCCAAGCACACCCCACCCCTTGGGACTGCCTAGGTTTGCCAGTGGGGGACTCTTGCGGTGATATGATTGACACATAGCTGGGGCATGAAATGAGGGCCACCTGTGATTTGAAAGCAGCCCTGCTTCTGCCTTCATGCCAGGGGCCCCATCAGTAGGCCAACGCCCAGGCGGGACCCCGCATGGGAAAGCGGGAACAAAGACAGGTTGAGTAACCTCACAGACACAGGGTTGAGTCAGCAGCCCTACCTCCCGGCGACCTCTGCCTGGCAGATCCCCCCACCCTCGGGCCCCGCCTGCTCTGATTTCAAGCTGCCCGAACACCTTGCTCCCATAGCTGCTCTGCTGTTGTTATCCTTGGCAAACAGCAGCGCATTGTTACCCACGGCCCTGGGTCAGACGCTGGGAGAAGACACTTGGAACGAGACACAGTGCTCCACACAGAGCAGGTGGAATTTGGAGAGTGGCCAGGTGCTAATCACAGCGAGACAAACTTGCGTTTCAGTCTCTGTGTTTTGCGGTCCTCGTCTGTTTACCTGCTCACGTCTGCAGGTTAGCGAGGAATGAGCTTTGATCCCGCTCCAATGCAAACACGGCGTTGAGCAAAGGAAGCGGCGGGGGAGCTGGGCAGGGAAGGAGCCCTACGCAGCTCCCCAGGGGACCTTGAGACTCCTCTCCTTGCACTTCGGCACCTGCAGGTCACAGCTCATGGGACCGAGGCAGCCGGTGGGGGGGGAGGTTATTTGTTCATGTCAGGCCTGCCTCCCAGTGGGGTGGAAGCCAGCCCCCTAGAAGACGGGGCCCCACCTTACATCCGAGTGCACAGTCACTCCCCAACACCAATGGGTGATGATAATGATGAGGAAACAACAATGAAAACGGGGGATGACAATTTAGCAGAATCTAGAACAGCAGTCACTTCAAGGTCCCTGGGACCCAGGCCTGTGTCGCCTGCAGAGACTGTGTGAAGAACGGAAACTTCTGAACAACGGCCTTGATGACAAACAGCTAGTCCTGCCCTGTGCTATTGGGGACACAGCCACGTCAATGTTCCCAGCCTTTCATGCTACTGTAGAGCAAGACTAATCAGACATGGTCCCCTCAAGAGCAAATCAGTAAGGACAAGAACTTGAGGACAAAGTAAAGAAAGCTCATCTGTGTCTTCCCACTGGATGAGAGGTGAGCTGAAACCATGTGCTCCCTGGACATGGGGGATGCAAGCTGTGAAGCTACACGGGACCTACACAGAGCCACGCCCCCTCGCCCAGGACTCAGGAAGCGGGAGGAGATGAGCCTCTCTGGCGGGAGCCGCGATGACTCCTGGAGTTAGCGCTGCAGCCCACGGGCTCAGCCCAAGCCTCAGCCTCCTCACCTGCCAGACGAGGCTGCTAGACTATGGGAGGGCAAAAGTCTCTTCCAAATTTAGCATTGACACCTGCCTTGAAGTGTCACGAGAATATGTATGTCAGTTTCCAGTCTGCAGCGAGCAGATGGCATCCAGTGCTCGCGGACCCAGGCACACGAAGTCCAATCAGGATTTGACGTCAAATCCCCAAATGTGGGTGATATCCCTGGGGTGCAGCAGAGGTGAGCAGGGGTCCCAGACTTTCATAAATTCGTTGGCCATTAGGAGAGAAGGGATCTTGGAGTTTGTGGATGAGAAAACTGAGACTCTGAGATGCCAAACAGTCTGCCGAAGGCCACACAACTGGAAAGGGCCCATCCAAGCCCAAAGGACTTCCCAGTACAGGAGGGGGGAGTTTAAGCAGCAGGGGACCAAGAAAAAAAAGAAAGGAAAACTGACTTAGAGGGACCTTAAGTGGCTTGTTTAATCTCTTTATGCTTCCCCATTTCTACTTCTCTCCTTCTCAAGGACATATTTCAATCACTCACTAACTTGGAGGACCATGAAGAAGTGCGTTATGCGAAACCCAAGAAGCACCGAGTCTAACAATTTAGAAATTTCTCCTCTGTGGGGAGAGGGGGATGAGTGGGGGAGTGAGAGAGAGACACAAAAACATTAGAGGTGCCATCTTGTTTTTTAAAAAATAAATTTTTCATGTCCTCAGATTTTTTTTTAATGTTTTGCTCCATGAGATGACTGCGTATATAATCTGCAGCTGCCATAAAGAATTAAAAATTGTAAACTAATCAGACCAGGAAGGCCTCCAAAGAAAACAAGCTGCTTTCCTTCGTAAGCAAGCTTTGCAGCACTGTCTTGCACTCCTTGCTCAGCACCGAGCCCCCGGTCTGCCCCCCACCGCCCTGCCCCGTGCGGACAGAGGGTGGTAAAAGGCCAGAGAATTGCACCAAGCAGGAAACACACACATGACCAGGATGTGCAAAGTACTTTGGACGGAGAGTGTGTGAGGATCACCAGGACTCTTTCAAAGGCAAACACACAAGCCTCACCACGTTTCTGATTGCCATCGACGGGGGGTCTCACACAGCCCCCATCGGCAAAGGCCTTGTGAGCCTGTGGAGGCTTCTCCTCCAGAGGACGCTGTCTGCTGCGAGGCTGGACCTGCACCTGATTCGGGCGGGTGGGGGGCAGGGATGGAGGGAACGTTCTTCCACCTTTACAACTGGGAAGAGTGTTATTTTGTTAAGAAACGTTAACTGCTGTCTCAGAAGCCCATCGCCCGAAGGGTCCAGCAGCGGCCCACCTGAACCGGACATGGACTGCATGTGGCTCCCTGCGTGCAGCCGCTCTTGGATGCACTGGCAGCGAGGGGCGCTGTCCCGGGCGGGGCACAAAAGTGGCCCCAAATAAAACCACATGCTATGTATGAACTGAAATCAACCAAAGGGAAGAAATATTTCCTCACCGGGTTCCTCTCCCCCCAGAACTAAGAACCTGCCGTCTTCGTATGTGCTTTTAGCAACCCCACAAGTGTCTTTCAGCAGAAATTGCTCCGGCCTAGAAACCTGAGCTCATCAGTTTAGGCAGGATGCGTTTCAAAACTGAGTCGTCATTCAAAAAGAATGTGTTATTTTTCCCTTGGCAAAAAGGAAAGCTCCCCCCTCCTCCCTTTGTTAATTTTCAGAGAATTAATTGCCTTTACCCTCACCCGGTAAAGCATGAGGAAATTCCAACATTTTGCTCTGGAAAGTTACAAGACCGGGTGAGCTCTGGTGCGACGTCCAGCAGGAATGATTGTGCATCGACCTTGTGCCCCGCACTGCTCGTTTTGCTGCCTTATGCGTGGTACACATACAACCTATGAGTGTCTAAAACTAGCCACGAAAAAAAAACTACTTTTAAAGCAAATGCTTTAAAAAAGTCATCTTCTCCATGAATATTTAATGATCTAGGAAATGAGTGTAATGTTAAAGGAAAAAAGCAGAACTTAAATTATATAAGAGTATAGGCAAAAAAATTTTAAATCAGTGTATGATTTAAGAATAGAAAAATTGAATGATCTTACAGTTATTTTTAAAATTAGTGGTTAAAAATTGACAAAACAACAATCCCCATGTCAAAGTACTTTTACAGGCAAATTCTACCAAATCTGATAAATCCAGTCTTATGAAAACTCAGAGAAGAGAAAAAACTGCTGTCATTTTGAAACCAAACCAGATAAGCATGGTACAAAGACAGAAAATGACAGGACACTTTAACTCGTGAACAGAGATGTGAAACTCCTAAATACAATTCTAGTGACTTAACAATAATAACAACCACCATGGCATCCTGATGCAAATAATATAAGAACAATGTGACATCAGAAAATACCTTAATGTAGCTCCTCCATTAATATATTAAGAACAAAAATTATAATCACCTCAAGAGATGTTTTTAACAAGCACTTCATAAAACTCAATTCCCAGTCACAAAAGCTTTTACATATTAGCAAGCTAGGACAAAAATTTCCTACTTTAATAAAAGAAAACCTACCCATATCACACAGCAAACATCATATTTAATGGTCAAATGATAGACGCATTCCCTTAAAAAAATTAGAACTCATAAGGATGTCCACTCTCACTCCCTCATTCAACACGGTGCCAGAGAACCTAACTGGGCGAGTGTGACAAGAAAAATCAGTAAGTAGGACCGCAAAGAAAGAGGTGGTCATAATGGCAGAGAGTATCACAATCTACAGAAAAGAAATTGAGAAACTCCACAAAGTGTTACACTTAAAAGAGTTTGGCCAGTTTGCTGCATATCTCATTTATGTCTAAAAGTTAGTTAGAGAAAAAGATAAGGAGCTACCCATAAAATTGGGTAGGTAAGGATATTTTTGGCATGACATTAAAATCATAAAGCATTGAAGAAAAACAGACATTACTGCTGGATGACAATATAAACACAGATCAGCAGAAGACATTTGCAATGAATCTAACTCTGTAAAAAGGGTTAACTCAGCAGGCCTGAGACTACCCCCCTGGAAAGGCCTGCTTGCAAGGTGGACCTCGGCTGGCACCTGGGAGCCTGGATTCAGGAGGGCTCCTGGCATTCGCAGAGCTGAGCAGAGTAGCTCCCTGGGCCTAACCAGGTCGAACAAACACCGTGGCTCACGCCTGACACCAGCGTGCCCTCTGGGAGCCTGGAGCTCTGGCCCATGCTGGGCAGAGGGTGCCTCTGCGACCGGCCCCAGCCAACACCCTGGGTGCAAAGTCTCTAACGAGCTTCTCGGGTGGCCCACCATTCCCTCCCGTCACAATGTGAGACGCGAGGACTTCTGGAAGCTCCCACCCAATTTCCTCTGGCCTTTACCCTGTGCCCTTTCCCCTTTGCTAATTTTGTTTTGCTGCTGTCCCGTCTTGCTGTCACGAATCTGTGCTGTGGGTGTGACGGCATGCTGAGTCCTGCATTGTGGAATGGCACGCTCGAAACCCAGGGATGCACTGCCCCCAAGAGTGGTCTTGGGGACCCCCGACTCCAGAACAAGGACTTCCACTCGAACCTCCCACAATTCAGTTACAATAAGTGATATGAAAGGGCAAATGGTACAATGAGAAAAACGGACAAAGGGAACAATTTTTAGAAGGGAAAAATCCCATGGATAAGAGAAGGATGAAAAAAAACGCTCACTCTCACTACTAGTCAGTGAAATAAAAATGAAAATGAAGAAACGCCCTTTCATTGTCATTTGACTGAAAATTTCAGTTTGACAATGCAGAGCGATTGTGCAATTGTGGAGAAACCACTTTGTAGAAGCGATCTGGAAACAGCTCGTACAGCTGAAGTCACGTGTGGCCTTCGAGCCAGCGTGTTACGTGAGCAAGATACCTGTGAAGCTGCAGTACACACGCAAGACTCAGACAAGGATACTTTGTTTTCCCTTTTTATTGAATGTATCGGGGTGGCACTGGTGAACAGAATTATACCGGTTTCAGGTGCACAATGCACAGCACATCACCTGTACACTGTACGGTGCATGCACCACCCCGGGCCAAGTCTCCGTGCATCGCCCCCGATCCCCCATCCTCTCCTCATCCCTCCTCCCCGCAGCAATCCCCGCACCGTTGTCCCTGTCCATGAGTTCTTTCTGTTCTTTTTCTTTTTTTCCCCTCAATCCCCCCACCCCACCTATCAGCCTGCTCTCTGTGAAACAAGGACATTTACTGAGTCACTTGTAATACTGAAGAGTGGGAAACGAAACCTCAGTGTCCACCGGAAGAGGAAGGGCTAAATAAAGCATGCGATGGCCATCCATTAGAAAGTTTAAAGAAACTAAATTTAAGCAGATAAATCTTGAAACTATCATCAATGGCAATAAGCAAGTTTTCAGAGGATATGGAGAGTATGCAACCACGGGGAATAATTTTAAAACATACAGCATTGTACTTGGGTATTATTTACAAACACTCCTGCATCTGAAGCTATGCAGGCACACAGGAAAGCACAGATGAAGCTACTTTCCCTTATCTTTAAAGAAGAATGGTCAAAGGAAGATGGGGGAAATGAGGGGCCTTCAACAACTTTTTATTTCATTAAAACATGCATCAAAGCAAATAAGGTAGCACGTTACATACGTGAAGGCGACGTTGATCACGTTATAGCCCTTCCTGTAGATTTAGATATTTGAAATATTTCACAATTTCTAAAAATTGGTAGACATTTGGAGGATAATGTTCAACCTAGATCTATTAGGTAGGAAAATAGGATTTCTTCCGTTTCTCAATGTGTAATGTATAGATGCACTAGTTAAAGTTGCCTTTAGACCAAATGTCGCTATTATTCTACCCCATCCTGTACAAACTCTGAAACAAGCAACCGCTCCCGGATCGGCTCTGTGGATGCTAAGTTCAATTGTCATTGTTCAAGGACAAGAATCTCATTCGGCCATCAAAACTCATCTTGTTCCATCCACGTTACAGACACACCTGTGCGGCTTCCTCCATCCCTCCGGCCCTTCCACCTAAACTAAAGCAAAGTCTCTGCCTTTGCTCATCGCCAGCATCTCCCTCCGCGGTGGCCGGCAGGGGTTTCTCTGGAGTTGGCAAATCTCCACAAACCCTTCCTTAGTGAAAAGGGGAGGGGGAGAGTGGTACATACTCCACTTACTCACCTCCCAGCAACTGGTCTCCACGTGGGGGCAGACTGCTGACACCTGAATTCATCGACAGGCTGTACTGTGTTTTATTTCCACAGGACAAGTTATGTCAGAAATATGGCCGGATACACAGAAAGGAGAAAAATAAACAAATTCACAAAGCAAGTTCCGTTTCAGCTACCATGAGGGCGAATCGGCTCAGAGAGAGGCTTTATGAGACCGTTTCCACCACAAAAATGAGAAAGTGCTGTCTAGCCCGGGACCTCTGCCCTGAAGGGCGCACGGACATTTCAAGCTCCTTACAATTCAGGTCTTGAACGGCAGAGCCCGGGGAAGCAAGTGAGGCTATTTGCTCATCGTTAAAGATGAGTGAGTCGGTAAGTCTTGTCCCAAGTCTGGTCTTTGGCCAAGCAAACATGAAAGGCCGTTCTAGAACGGGCATGGAAACCACAGTAGAATCTAGAGGAACTGAAAAACCTCAAAGATCATTTTTTTAATCCTCACCTGAGGATAAGTTTATTGATTTTAGAGAGGGAGAGAGAGAAACTTTGAGGTGAGAGGGAAACATCAATTGGTTGCCTCCTGCACCCACCCTGAACCTGGATCAAACCTGCAACCTTTGGTGTACAGGACGACACTCCAGCCAACTGTGCCACCCAGCCAGGTCCTCAAAGAGAATCCTGCGCCCCTGCAGGCACATGGGTGAATGGAAAGAGTGCCCACTTCTGCCATGATGAGTGATGCCCACTGGTCTCCAGGCCCCTGAAGGCATGCCCCGCCCTGCAGAGGGGCCCCGCCCCCAACCAAGCCAGCGCTCCTAGTAACACTGCTGCCTTCCCAGGAAGGTCACAGCGTCTTCATCCAAGTGCTCGGTTATCTGGGGTATAAATGTGTACGACCAGCATTTTAACCCCAGGGAGACAAAGCAATGTGACTGAGCTGTAGGCCGCAGAGTCACCCAGGATGTGAAGATAGTGCCGAGGCCATCTGCATGGCACAGTGGCCCTGGCAGGGCCGGT
Source organism: Tonatia bakeri (assembly GCA_004024845.1). Lineage (NCBI taxonomy): Eukaryota > Metazoa > Chordata > Mammalia > Chiroptera > Phyllostomidae > Tonatia > Tonatia bakeri. The sequence goes on along the minus strand of PVIA01003866.1, from coordinate 91,256 downwards.
GGGGTGACAGACAGGAGCGGGTTTCCCGTATCTTCCCGGTGCTCCCTGAGCCGGAGCACAGGAACCAGGCTGACACTGGCTCGGCTGCACTGTGCACGCCTGCTCTGACATCTCTGTGCGGGGATGTTCAGGAAGGCACCCAGAAGAAAAAAGAGTATAGCTTTTTGCGTGGCGTGGTCATAAAATACTCGGCCCATGCAGGGAATCCACTATCTGCCCCCCTTTCTCCTCCACAAAGGTGAGTTTCACTTGTTCTGGGACAAGCACACTGCCCTATATCTTAAGGGGTGGCTGATGCTTCCTCACAGTGGTTTTATTGATTTTCAAATTAAATACGAAACCCAATGTCCAGCCTTCGGGGACCTGCCAGCCACCGGCCCGCCACTGGGGCACATACACCACCGGCCCCCGGCCCAACTCCCCTGCCCGGTCAGGGCTGCCCTGCACTCGCGCCCCCGGGCTCCACTCGTTCACAGTGCCCGCCTCTCTTCTCGCTCCATCGACCCAGCCTGCCTTAAAGAGTCACTCACTGGATATTCCCCCCCATCAATCACACTTTTAAATATTTACCAAAACCCTAAGCAGCCACAGAGGCAGGCACGGCAAGGAGCAAGAGAGAAAGCCGCTCCTGCTCAGGAGCAGCCTACTCAACCCTGGTCCCCAGCCCCCACACCTGTGTCCTGCATCAGTGTCGACATGCGAACACATGGTGCCCTTAAGGGGTGTGTGTATCTGTGTGTGTGTATGTGTGCTCTGCCCTGACAAGCAAGATTTTCATGCACCATCTATTATTATAATGTCTCCAAAGCAACCAGCACATGGCTCTGCTCACGCTGGAATCCCTTTGTCCTCTACCCGTAGCAAAGGGCCCACCCTTCTGTTTCGTGATGTTTTGACAATCACGATATTTAACAAGTTTTGTGACATGGCTATCTATCTAACAAAATGGCTTCCTCAACGACTATATGTGTGGGGTGGGGAGGAATGTCTGTCTGTCTTCCTGCTAGAATATAAAAACCAGCCCCCCTAGTGGGGGGTCATGGGGCTGGAGACCCCCTGCTGCATCCAGTGCTAACCCTTTGCTTGCTGGTTGTGGGGTCCCAGAAATCCTAGAGGGGTGGCTGGGTGCTGGGGGACTCGGCCTCAGAACAGCAGCTATTAGGCACCACATGTTGCAGTGTTCCGATATTTAATAACCAGTGTGGCCCTGGGTACGCGAGCCACTAAAGAGCGGCCCTGGGCTGATGCCACAGGAGTGATGAGGACAATGGCTTCGCCCACCGAGGACTCTGAAGGGTGAAGCTGCTTCAGACAAGGACGTATCACTTCTCAGCCAAGACTGGCAACAATTTAAATGTGATGTGAAAAAAGTGTTGATGAAAGAGAAACGGGACGGAGGTGTCCATTGGAACAATCTCTATGGAGAGAGATCTGGTGAGAATGAGCACAGGTGAGGGCGTGTACAGCCTACGGCTCGACGACTGTTTCTCTGTCTACACACACACCCACACATGAGCATGCACACGTGGGAAATTCCCACGCGTCCACTTCAGTGCAAAGGAAGACATACTCGAGAATGCACACAGCAGTACTGTGGGCAACAGAAAACCTTAAATCAGAGAAGTCAGACGGGCTGGTGAACCTCACATTTCCGCAACAGAATTCAACGCCGCAGCAAACACTGTGCGTGGACACACCTGAATAAACCTTGAAAACAAAGCATTGAGTGAGAAAGCAAACTGCAGGATATCGTGCACAAGGCGACATTTATGTCCAACTTTTTAATGATTCAAGGCAATGCGGAGGTTTACATTAGTCACCTAAATGCGTAGCTAGGGTATGTGCACAAGGCACTTGAGAAATTGCCACTCTTGAGGAAGGACAGGAGTCGGAAAGAGCAGAGAGAGAAAGCCACAGCTAAATCACGGTCGCTTCAGTTCTTTAAAATAAAGCGGGACCTCAGGTGAACAGGGCACCGCGTAAAAATCAAATAAATGGGTGATGTTATTTCTCAATTGTTATCTACATGTTTAACTATTTTAAAAATAATCATGAGATTCAAGATGGTATTGTAGGTCTAACAGGCATTTTTCTGTTTGTGTCACGGGTGAGGAGAGACATCGCAAGCAGAGGCTAAGGCCCGAGGGAAGGCACAGAGGACCCAGACTACCGCACACGGGATATTCGGGGAAAAGCCACCAACCCTCTCCTCTGGAACGGCTGCAGAGGAGGCCAGCAGCCTGGAAGGCCACCTGAGGAACGTGGCCTGAGTTTGCATCATGGACAAGGGGAATCCAGCGGAGCGACTCCCCAAAGTGAGTGCCAGCAGAAGAGGACAGCAGCCAGAGCCACCTGGGCCCAGACCACATCTGTCTTGGCTGCTCTCCCCTATACCTGTGCAGTCCCCAGGACTGAAGAGGAGGGCACAGGGTGGGTCACTGTCTCCTGAGGCTGTCAAGGTTGGGTTTGAGGTCAGCTTCTACCAAAGCCCTAGACTGTGGCCTCCAGGGGACCTGGGAGCCTTTCTTCTGAGCCTTTCTTCCGAGCATGGCACTGGCAGCCCTGCCCAGCTCCCTGTCCCACCTCTTCTCCAGTCTGGAAGCAACCAGCCCTGGACCACGGACCTCAAGCCAGCTCAGTCTCTGCCAAACAAGCATCTAACACCTGCCCGTGGTCTTCCCTGCACCTGGGCGTCCTCGGGCTTTGTCACTGTCCCCAGCTCCCCTGCAGGTTCTTGCCACCAGGGTCGTTCCACCTCCTATCTCTCACTGCTCTCAGTGGGCTGTCACCCGAAATCTCTCAGGGCCACCCTAGGAAACACGACCCTCACTGGCAACAAGAAAAGACAGTCCCTGCTACTGATTACTATTTCCAGACGGCAGTGTTCTGACACCAGGGAGAGCCGCTGGCAGAGGGTCGGCAGTGTTCTGCTGGCCTGTCTGGAGGCCCCGTAGCACTGAGGACAGGGAAAGGTGGAGGTCCAGGTGAGTCCAGGCAATCTCTTGCAGCAATCAAAATAAAATCTGTCTGTTGTTTCCAATGATAAAAACAACAGGGGGAGGGGACTTATATTTTACATGGTTTTGGTTTTTATTTCATTTCTCTAGTTTATTGTTATTGCCTTTTACTAATGTAGCAATATGTAACATACTGGAAAATGTTTTAATTGGTACACAGTTTGAAAAGAATGGTGCTCTATGATCTTTGAATATTTAAAAAGACAAATGTTTTTGTGACTTTCAAATAAAGATTCCTTGTTTGCACAGAAATTCACAGATTCCCCCGGAATAATTCAAAGCAACATACTCTGTCCAAAAGATAGACTTGCCAGCAAAGAATGGGCAAGGGGAGATGTGTTGGTTTCCAAAAAGCTGAAAGAAATAAACTGGGAGCATAAAGGCTTTTCCACCATGACGTTTACGGGTCCCCGGGTCCCACTTCAGAAGGAAGCACAAGTCACCAGGACAAGGTTTCCCAAAACCAGGGCAACAGGTCACCCAGCTGAGCAGTGACTAGCACCGCCCCCACCGACAACTTCCTGGGTGCTGCAGGAGCCCCATCCCCGTGACAAAAACCCTATCCAGATGGCCTCCAGGAGCCCCACAGCACCTTGAAACTGGTGGCAGGAGAACAGACTTGCTAATAGAGAAACAGGAATGAGCCATCTGTCCAGAAAGAAGGGAGGAGAAACACCCACGTCTGCTCCCAGCTCGGGCTGAGGTGGACTTCAGAGGTGCATGGTATGAGATGGACCCATGGGCCTTGTCTGTCTCTGTTCAAGTCCTAGTGTCAGCAAAGGACACAGCCCAGGCAATGGCTTGAAAAGAGAAAGAAGGAGGGAAAGATGGAGGGAGACAGAGAAGGAGGGAGGGAGACAGATAAACATCCAGCCATTGTGTTACTTAAGCCACCACAACCCTCACTTCAAAGGAATCCTGCTGCTCTGGGAGCCGCAGAGGCCCCTGTGGTCATCGGCACTGACTGGGGGCTCCAGTCCCATCTCTGCCTTGGGTACCATCGGGCAAGTCAGCGCACTTCTCTGTCCCCCATTTTTCCCTCTGCAAAACAGGAGTCACACTATGTGATCTCACGCACTAGTCAGGCAACACGTAGGCGCCTACCTCCCACTCCAAGAGACAGAGCCCGGCCAGTGCCCCACCTCCACCTCCAGCACTTGAGGGTTCTGTGTCACATGCCTTCATTTCTGCCCTCCAGTGGCTTTCGGGTTAGATTTTTTTTGCTTGTCTGTTTGTTTTTTACCAAACATAAGAAAGTAAAAGGAAAAAACAGGTACCGTGTGTTATACAAAGCAAAACCTTTTTTAAGAAAACCCATTACACCAAACCTCTAATTTAGGAAACAAATTGAACCCAGAACTGATTAACACACAGATTTACAGAGCAATTGGTCTCAAGGTTTCAAATCATTTCAAATGACAAACAGTTCACACAGTAATGATGACAGCATTTATGGAGCATCAGTTAGTCAGGTTCCAGGCATTGTGCTAAGCTGTTTCACATGGAACATCCTCTCATTTCAACAAGCCTATGACGTCGGGAACATCTCATCCCCTTCTATATCTGCCAAAAGCCAAGGCTGAATGAGCTCAAGACGGATGTGCCCAAAGACACACGGTAAATGATGGACCCAACCTATGAAGTCAGCACGCACTTGCTTAACTTTCTCACCCGGACACACACACCTTCTTAGGCGGCAGTGGTGGGGTTCGGGAGAGACCGCCAGCATTTTCTTACTTAACAACCCAACCCCTACACAAAGGACAAGCCCTGCATTTCACTGACATGCCTTAAAAGTGCACACATGGTCCCCAGTAGCACAGTGGCTGCTGGAGGCTCTTTCTACTGTGCTCCGATTGTCTTCATTTCAGATATCACAGCACAAAGCCGTTCGATGCTTCCGGTGCGTCACCTCTGCAAAGAGAGGTGCGGTGGTGCCCCCGTCCTCCCAGGCAAAGGAGGGGGACCACAAAGACAGTGGTGATTTCTGTGGACAGGAGTGTGGGGGCAGCCAACCTACCCCTTCGGTGGGACTCTAACTTCTGCGGATGGGCTGAGGGGCACACTGGGCCAGTGAAGGGCAATGCATTTTGAGAAACAAGCTTTCATTCTCTTAGGAACACCTAGTAGCAGGCTGCTGTCGAAGGCCCGGGACAGGAGCTGCCCAGCTGAGCTCACGCGTATCACCTGCTCCCAGCCGAACCAGGGAGCTCACAGCTGCATAAACCAGAGCCCTCTTTGCACTGCAAGCCCACCTAAAGGACCTCCGACCTGCAAACTCTGAAAGCACCAGAGCGCTGGCTGTGCCCAGCTCAGGCCTGCCCACACTTGACCCAGGAAACACTGCAGTCTCAAAACCTCCCTGCCTGATCCTCTAGCCCCCAGAAACCAGGGGCTGCAGCCAGGAGGTCCTGGAAGCTGGGTGGTCCCCACATCGTGCTGAACAAGGCAGAGCACCACACCCAAGCTTACCCGGGGATGTGACCCTTGGCACATGAGTGATGTGTGTGTGTGTGTGTGTGTGTGTGTGTGAATGTGAGCACCAGTGTGGATACCACCCAGGCCTGCCGGGATGCTTTTAGGTACCATGTTACTAGGTGTTAAAAGCATCAAGCAAGAGTTCCAAACTTCTTCCACATCAAGGAACAAGGAAAGGTCCTGAATGGCCATTTCTCAGTCCCCAATTTTCTGTTACACTGACAGTATTTATGCCATTCACAAACTAACGTATTTATTGAGCCAGGCACTGTGCTAGACCCCGCACATGCATCACCTCTGTAAATTCTCACAGCCATCCTCCGAGACAGACGCTGATTATTATTCTATAATAATCTCCCTGTTTTACAAAGAAGAGAACTATGGCCAAGAGAGAAACTGTTATGGAGAATACGTGTCTGTGGGTGGTCAAGAGGAGGTTTTAGAAAAAAATGTGGTTAAGGAGAAAGAAAAGTGGGGGATGTCAAGGTCGGATCCTTGCTCTGGCTGAACACACGCCAAAGTGCTCCCAAGACAACGTACACGTGAATGCCCTGGGTGTCCCCACACAACGCAAATGCTGTTCCTCCAAGTCCAGGGTGGGCCTGGGACTCTGCCCTCCACACGGTTCAGCCCCCAGATGACATCACGCTGTTCGTCCTCAGACTGCATTTAGAGTGACAAGGTATCATAGAAACAGAGCTCAGAAATTCACTTGATTTGAGAAATTAGGCCTAACACAAGAGCTTTACACGAGTCCGTGATTTTTCTACAAAGCAGAGTATTTCATGGTCCCTGCAATGCTGGGTATAACTGAAGAGTGACACATTTATAAGACAAATCGTACAGAATCGTTCATTTCCTTCTGGGCCTTTGGAACCTCCTGGAGGATGGGAGCATGTCCTAGTCATTGCGTTCTGTCCAGGGCCTGGAATAGTGCATGACATTTACTGAGTGACTAATACACGCTGGCCAAGACGGAGTTCCTTAATCACATCCACGTGCACAAGCGAAATGAAGATGCAAAGTAAGCAAACCACAGACCTATGACCGGGGCAGGGACAGCAAAAATATCTTAAAACTTCAGTGCCAATGAAACCGTGATGCCTGCCTGGTGTGTTAGGTTGAGCAGAGTTCTGAGGCTTCACTGGGGCTCGGTTTAGAAGAATCATTCCCAAGACCAGCCACTAACTGTAAGGTTTTCTTAGACCCCGCTGAGGAATGAGTGCCAATTAGCCACAAAAAATAGGTGGAAGAGCTTTATTTTGGGGTTTGTGCTCTGGACGAAACCTTCTCCACCCTCACTGAGGAAGAAGTAGAGAGCTAAGAAAGTTTTGCACCAGAGAAGCCAGAGGGATGGGGTTTTATATGGTTTGACTTCCCGCCGGAGCCAAGGATTGGCTCTTGGTGAACAAAGAAGCCACATATAATTGGTGGTTCCTGGTCTGACGTCAGCACCTCTTCTGGGTCAGAGTTCAGCCACCATCTTGGTTTGTAGTCCAGATGCCATCTTTGTAGTCCAAACACTATAATTGAAAGTTTTGTCTTCCCCCGCCCAACCTAACACTAACAACCAACAGGACTTGGGAGGAAAGGTGTAAGACCACACCCGCCCTGAATTTGCCGGTTTCCAGGTCAGGATCTTCTTGAGTCTAGATAACAAAAGGAGGTAAGAATAAACAGATTTTTCTCCGTAATATAAACAATTAAGTTATAATGAAAGAGTATTATCTCCTAAATACCGTAAAATATTTTTGATGTTTGTTAAGAACTACAAACTAAGATATACTTGAGTGCCTTCTCTCAATAATATTCACCTAATTTAAACTTCTACTTCTCTTTCTAGAAAAGTCTTCCATGTGGCCCCACCTGCAGTGAGTACCTCGAGTCCTGCAAAATTTCCATTAATTACGTCCACTTCCTCCCTTCTCCTGCTTGGCAAACTATTTGGCTTCGAGAACCTCCAAAGCCATGTCCTTGTCTCTCTTCAGCGATTCTGAATTTGGGAAAAACATTGCAACCTGGCTCATCATTTTATTATTCAAACTTGCTTAGCAAGGATCTCAGGACTGAAGACATCAAACTAATCTCAGAAACCACAAGTCTTCTGTCAAAGTAGCTTTGCAACTTGTTTTGTTCAAACCACCAGTTATTTTGCCAAATATCTCCAGTTAATTCTCAGTTGGGTGACGCCAATCCCCTGGGCACCTTCTTCAGGGAGACGTCGTTAGTACTCTGAGTTCTTGCAGGATTAAAACTTTTTTTTCCTATAATCTTAATACTTGAAGGACAGATTAGCTTAATATATAATCCTTAGCTCACATTTTCCTCATGTATCTTGAAAATATTGCCCCGTTGTTGTCATGTTTCACATGCATTGTTGTCATGTTTCACATGTAGCAGTTGACAAGTCTGATACCAACCTAGAACTCTTCCTTTTTAAGTGACTCGGTATGTTTGCCTGTGAGCCCTCCTTCATCATAGTTAACCTCTACGTTTATTGAGATATGTCTAGAAGTTAAGCATTCTGGGTCAATATCCACAGATACATTTAGAAATGTTAAAGTATAGATTCTCATCTTTCTTCCGGAAAGCCTTCTTGAACTGTCATTTTAAAAGCTAGTTTTGCCCCACTGATCTGCTTTTCTTTCTTCTTCAATTATTTGTGTGTTGGATCCTCTTTGCCTTTTTCTTCTATATGTCACTCTGTCACTCTGATCCTTTTTATCTCTTTATCTCATTTTTGTCGTCTTCACTGGTTTTGCTTTTTTCTCAATACTCTTTATTATATTTTCAGCGGACCTGAAGTGGACACCTTGTAATGTTGTCTTCATGTCTGGGATGATTTTGTGTTTTTCTTCAATTTCTTTCTTGTGTGTCATAATCTCTCATTGTACATCTTCCAGTATTTTTGCTGGAGAATTTCAAATTTCTATTTGAGGCTTTCTTTCATTTCTTCACACGCTTGTTCAAAGATATTTAGTTCCTCTTGGAGGTGGTGTTATGGTTTTCATTTGCTTTGTGGTTGTTTTAAGGGAGAGTCTTCTCTCCCTCCACTGAAAAGTTTTTATTCTCATTTTCTGGTTTCTTTTTACGATAAATTTTTAAGGATGTGACTTGCCATTTTCCACATAAATAACTTGGATGTTCTTAAGTAACTTGCATGTTCCCAGATTAATAAGATGTTTCTAAAGTCCTCTGGGTTCAATAAAGTGCAGCATTTCAACAAATAGTGCCCACTTTTCTCGGTGGGTGCTGGCGAGTTGGCTCTGCTGGTTTGGGATGTTTATTTCCCACTCATATGTAACTGAAGTTTAAAGTGTTCCTGGTCTCTTGGTCCCTTTAGGTGTGGGCTCTGAGTGGTTTTCTTTGTTCTCCCTGTTGCTCTTTATTCAGACCAACAGAAGAAATTCTGTCTTCTCTGACCTGTCCATGGCTCTGCTCAAGCAGAAATGCAGGTCCCTCAGCAACCGGATCTTGAAAATAATGTCACCTGGTGCCAGGGGGGCAACTGGACCTATCAGAGGGACCACTTTATAAAATACATGATTGTCTAACCACTGTGTGGCATACCTGAAACTAATCCACAATAAAGTCACCTGGTCCTAAAAGGGCAGTTTCCTTAGAATGCGTTTTATAAAAATAACACAGAACTGGCCCAGTCCATGGCTGCCTGAGTTCACAGCCTGCCATTCTCCACAATTCATTCAGAACAAACTGCCTGCATCTCAAGAATCTGAAAAATGCCACCTGACGGACAAACCAGTGGCACGGAACTGAGGTCATAAGGTGCTCAGAGAAGAGCATAAACAAACAGAACGGTTTTACCCAGGCCACCTGCGGGGGCAGAGGACAGGCCCTCCAAATGGCAAAATAGAAGCTTCCACCCATGAATGAGAATGACATCATCATGACAATAGCAGGCAGTACATGACTCAGCAACAGCCCTTTTCCTTCCAAAACTCAAAGAGAAGCACAGCCCCCCAGGAATCCGTGAATAGAGGGCCCAGGTTCCCAGGCAACTATGGTCCAGAGAGAAAACTCACCCCGGATGGTCCAGAAGACCTCGCTTGCAGTCTCCACTGCATCGAGCTCCTTAAAGAGAACGAGCAGTTGGCTCTCAGGAACCCGAGATCAGCTCCTCCGCAGGCCCCCAGCTCCTGTCTGCGTTTTTCAGTCTCATCCCTGACAGTGGATTTGTCGGACAAAGCCTGGATTCCGGATCCTCCCCATTCTGCCCGCATTTCCTGCAGGTAATAAGGGCCGGAGCGCAATGCTGGTAGCCCTTGGGGGGACGCACGTCTGCTAGCACGGTTGTCGGGGTTCAGTGAGATAACGGGTATCAATCACGAAGCACAATTTCCTGCACACAGTAAGCACTCAGAGACTGCGGGGCCGCTGAGCACCCTTGTTCTACTTTTTTAACACAACGTGTTCAGTGAAACACAGACCAAATCTGCCAAGTTCCTGTTCCCTTAATCCTGAACCCCTTCGCGCATTTTAAGGAAAACTAGACCATATGGTTCAGATTTCACTCACAAATAAATCAGCATAATGTTTGTGCAGTAAAAACTGTCTTATGCTCTTGTTTTTATGGGTCTTTTTATCCCAAGTCCTAAAATAACAATAACAATAAGAATAAAAGCTAGTTGTGTTTTGCTAAGGGTAAATAAACTCAGGCTTAAATCCTTCTGTCCCTTATGGACCTGGGTGGGGGTGTCTCTGCTCATAGCTAAGTGAGTCCTCACTCTGGCCTCAAGCCACCTGCACAGCACTTGGGAGCGAGGGGGAGAATCCACAGTCAGGAAAGCCAGGATCTACATGGGGCAGAGCAGTCCAACGGAAAGCAGTTGGTGTCCTGGCCGGGTAGCTGAGTTGGTTAGAGCATCGTCCAATTTGCCAAGGTTGTGGGTTTGATCCCCGTTCAAGGCACGTACAAGAATCTAACAATGAATGCATAAATAAGTGGAAGAACAAATTGATGTTTCTCTCTCTCTCTAAAAGTCATTAAATAATTTTTTTAATTAAAGTAGTTGTTGATTCCCAGTAGGATTCATAAGTGGCAGGATTGACGGGCTCCTTGCTCTTCTCTGATGCAGCCGGGGGAGCGGCTGACTCTCATTCCCTCCGTGAGCCCCCTCCAGCGGGAGGGCACAGGCTGTTCTCTGTGGCCATCGAGAGCCTCCGAAGACAGGTGCACAGAGACAGGCAGTAAAACGCAGCCCGCAGCCATGCTGCTGTCACAGACGCTGATGTTCTGGGAAGTGGATCTGTGATGGAAAACCACTGGCACCCCCTGAAGTTATAAAGCAGAGCCTTCACTGCGCTATGCAATGCCTTATGTGTCGTGACACCACCTGCCCCCCATACCCCCGCGTCCCCTCCAGGACCGCTGTCACCCCCACTCCTGCGTTCATCCCTCCCTTGCTCTCCTTTCTGCACAATATCACTTCACCGCTAAGAATTCTGAAATCGTGTATGTGTGTGTGTTCGTGTGACACACTGTTTAAACTTATAGCAAAACTGATATACTTTCATAACCTTGGGGTGGGGATGCAAAATAAACCACGTTGGAAAACCATCTGGAAGTTTCTTACACAGTAAACTATACACCTGCGCTATGATGGGTCTAATTCAACACCTGAGTATTTACCCCAGAGAAATAAAAACATGTTCACAGAAAGGTTTATGCAAGAATGTACCGTATTTTGCTGCGTATCATGCACACTATTTTTGCCCAGTTTTTTGAGGGAAAAATAAGGATGCACATTATGTGTGGGCATAATGACTACATACCATGGGTATAACAATGAGCACAACAACCCCGTGTGTAATGCGCACAAAAACCGTGGGTGCACGTAATACAGGACAAAATACAGGTACGAATGCCAGGCTTATTCATAAGAGCCAAAGTCGAGCAAGAGCCAGCTCTCTATCAAGGGGAGACTGAAGCGGTGGTGTGTTCATGCAATGGATACAACTCACTGCAAAAAGGAATAAACTACTGAGACACACACTCGGTGCCTCTGAGATGCATTATGGAAGTTGGTGGTGCACCGTGTCTGGTCTCGGGACCACCTTACACTCCAATGCATGGAGGAGCTTCACCAATTCCTGGTCCAATTCCCTGTTGGGGCACATGCCCACACTGCAGGCCAGGCCCCCAGTGAGGGGCACGTGAGAGGCAACCACACATTGCTGTTTCTCTCCATCTCTTTCTCCTTCCCCTCCTCTCTGTCTAAAAATAATTAAAATCTTTAAAAAAGAAAAAGAAAACTATCAAAAATGTGATTGCCTTGAAGGGGCTCTGAGGGGTTCACTGGGGAGGGACCACAAGAGAAGTTTGAGGCCATGATGACGTTCCGCAGGGTGTCTCTCTCTTTCTTCAAATGCATCAGAGATGAGAGAGATTCATGCAGGATTCCTTGGCCTCAGCGCTGTTAAACCTTGGGGCTGGGTGATCCTTTGTTGTGGGGCCTGTCCTGCACAGTGTGGGGTGTTCTGCCCACTGGACACCCAGAGCGTCTTGGCTGGACAACCAAACATGCCCGCAGACATTCCCCGAAGTTCCCTGAGGGACACCCCCAGTCGAGAACCACCAGGTTCAAGAGAAGGATGGATGGATAAGCGCTGAAGCAAATACAGTAAAATGTTAATGACACAAACTTGGTGGGCGTACAGGTGTACGCTGCACAGGTCAACTGCACTTTGTGAATAATTTTTCATACTAAAATTTGGGTAAAAATGCTATCATTTTGTTGCGTACTTAAAACTAATATGTCAATCCTTATACCTCACTGTAACAATAAATAAATAACTCAGAAGTATGATTGTGTTGTAGGTAATCTTTTCACATTTACTAACATATTGTTAAGATTTATACATATTGTCCCTGGCTGGCATAGCTCAGTGGATTGAGCGCGGCTGTGAACCAAAGCATCACAGGTTTGATTCCCAGTCAGGACACAAACCTGGGTTGCAGGCCATGGCCCCCAGGAACCGCACACTGATGTTTCTCTCTCTCCCTTTCTCCCTCCCTTCCCTCTCTAAAAATAAATAAATAAAATCTTTAAAAAAAGATTTATACATATTACTGCATGTCACTGTAGTTATTGATCTGGTCCCTTGTTTCAAAAAATCCCACTGTGTGAAAATTCTATAGTTCTCCATTCTCCTCTCAACAGACATGTGGGTTATTCCCAGGTTCTGCTGTTACAATGCAAGGAATAAGCTTGTATGCGTTGTGTGTGACTCAGTCATGGTCACGGAGGCTTCCTTCTTGGCCATCATAGTTAGAGAAGGCTCCACCCTGAGATCAGGTTAAAACTACACCCATATTTTCTTCTAGTCCTTTCTGTTCTTCTCTGCAAGAAATCATTTAATCCCTCGGGGGTGTATGTTGGTATAGCCTTGTTCATCCCATCACCGCTTGTTAAGAGGTTCTTTCGCCCCTCACTAAATTTGTACATAGTTATTTTTCAGTCATTACAACCCAACTCTTCCTACACAGACGAAAGAACCGAGAATATTCCCTAGAACTAGACTCTTCACAAGGGGGAAGAATGACAGCCGAGCTCTGCCTTGCACCAAGCCCTTCCCGTGCACACTCCAGGACCATGCCAACGTACCCTCAAGTCCCATGAGCTCAGCCAACAGCCACACCTACAACCCAGAACTCCCGACCTTCAATGGGTAAAAAAAAGCACTTTAAGAGGTGATGTCAAAACCCAGACTGACTCTCACAACTACTGAGGTACTGAGTTTGTCAAGTGAAAAGTGGAACAGAAATGCAAAGCGAGCAGGAATAGCAAGAGTAGAAGAAGAATGAGAAAAAATCATTTTGTTTCCCTTCAAACTTCAGAGGGAGCAGAGCCACCTCCAACCCTCCAGGGTTCCCCAGCTCATTATAGAGATCGCTGAGTGCTTTCGGGAGCAGGCAAACTGTTTCCACCGAGGCTGTCATTGGTTCTACTCATTTCTTCCTTTGCTTTCCTTGGTTAGACCCCACAAGTCTTGTTGGCGACATTAGCTCTCTATTTGCTGGGACTGCAGTTGCTATTTTGAAAATATTTGGGTACAGACTGCACAATTTTCAAGGCTGGAGAGAAAAAATTAATTTCCCATTAATAAGAGTGTTTGTACAAATGCAGTGTAACCAATACCATGTGCCTCCCCAGAACCCCGCTGATGGGAGGGCAGTCATTAAAGGTCACAGCTAGCGGGCTGTCCTGGGCTGGTGTTTGGTTTCCATGACCACGGCGCATCCCTGGGGCCTGCTCCTTCCCAAACCCTTCTTCCCAGGCTTTAACTTGAGTGTCCTGAAGACAAAATTGAGGACAGTGGAGCCATGTGAAATTCGTCACCCAGGAGGGACAAAACCACTCTGGCTGTGGTCCTCCCCAAGCCTGTCCACACCCACCCCAAAACCTGCACCCAAAACCCACGGCCTACACTCTCAGGATTCTATTGTGTTTGGAAACTCTGTGGCTTTTCTGAAACGATGTGGGTGTTACTGGTCGTTAAAGCAAACCAGCTGCAAATTATCAACCTCTTTTTGCAAGAGGCCGTATTTTATGCCTCTAAGAACAAATCTCAACCTCGCCCCCAGCGCACACCCTGTGCGCACGCGCACACATGCTTTGTTGGAGCGCCTCGCTGTCACAGGTCCCATTCCCACGGATGCTGCCTGGGGAGGGAAGGATGCTCTCATGCTTCGCCTGCTGCTCAGCTGGAAATCCGTGTCTTCCTGCCACTGTCACAGAAGACTGACTGCGCTGAAACTTCACACTCAGTTCCTCACCAGCCCCCTCTCCACTCCAACACTCGGAGTTACCTGCGGAGCCGGGGCACGAGGCCCCCCAAACCAGATCTAGAGGACCAGTGAAGGGAACAGCGGATTTGAAGACAGGGACCCCCGCGTCCCGATCCTTTGGTCCCTCAACCTCTCTGAGCCTCTGTTCCTGCATCTATGAAAATGGATCCGGTAACAATAATGCGTCCCTTAAAACCCCACAGGGTTACTGGGACAATTACATGTGAATATTTATGAAAGACATCACTGCGACTTCCTACTGCTGGTTGTTATGACGATCCATCTGCACTGTCCAGGAGAAGACGAGTGATTCTCAAGGAGGAAAGTGCCACCCTGTTCCGCTCCCTTTCTGTCCCCAAAGCCCCCAAATGCCCCACGGAGGCTTCCTGGGAGTCTTGTTGGGTCCTCACCCCCCATGAAGCCTCCAACAAAGGCTACTGGCAGTGCACCCCAGAGCCGGGGCTGTCCCGAGCTGTTACAAGGGGTAAGAGAAGGTGGACTCTACCCTGGACCCTGAAGCCTCCAGAGCGCCAGCTGAGCAGACCCAGGGCCAGCGGGGAGTCAGGGCTCCTTCCACATCCCAAGCAGTCAGGAAGCTGATGGGACAGGCAGCTGGGGGTTGAACCTGAGAAGACACAGCCAAGGGCTCTCTCTGGTTTCTCACCCCAGCAGGTGCACGGTGCCTCCTGCAGGGACAGAGCCTTCCCCTCTGCACACAGACTGGAGAAGAATCCTGAGGCTGGAATGAGGTGCTCCTGACTCTCAGGAAAGGGCGCTGACCCCCAGAAAACAGCATGGGCGCAGTGTGTTCCCCGCCAAGGGACGCACACCATCTGGAAAGGCCCAGTGGACACCGCAACGGCAAAGTTGGAAATGCCAGCAGGAACCAGGAAAAGGGTTTCGGGTCTGGCCCAGAGGAGTTCATCCACATGCACAGAAAGCAGCAGTGTCGCGCCCAGAACTTTTTAGTGGTTCATTCTGCCCCAGCTCCCCCTTTTTAAAAGGCTCATCCTGCTTGTTAATTCACGGGCTAGGTGGAAATATACGGAGCCCTTCCCTCCCAGCGAGGCACAATGCATAGTGGTTTGTTAAAATTCCGAGCTACAGTGACCGTGTGACATACACAGCAAAGTGGCCCATCCCTAAGCTGCCCCACCCGCTGAATTCACAGCACTGCGAGCTCGGGTCACCCAGGCCACTTGGGCCACCCAGGCTGGGAACAGGCCGGAGGGCAGCCCGGTCCCGTCCTTCCACAGGGAATATTCAGATGTCTTGGCAGACTGGGAGGCAGCCATCAGGCTCTGCACCCAATGCTTTCCTGCTCTTTCTCACCCTCTCTGTTCTCCTTCTGCCCCTCACCTGGGCAGAAAGGTAAGCAGGGGCAGAAAGAGCCACAGAGTTCCCTTCTGTTGTCACCAGGGGTGACAGCTGCTGGTCCTATGCCTGCTCACGTAATGCAAACCAGACCAAGGGGATGGCCCCCATCAGCAGAGGTGGCCATAATGCACCCCACTGCAAAGCCGCAGGTGTGGTTTGTCCCCCCGCTCTTATTTCCCTACTCAGGTGACATGAACACGGAGACCTGGACCTGCTGGGACTCACACCACAGCCTCAGCACTCCAGGGGTCCCTGCTATGGCCTCTGCCATCTGCCCCTCTGCCTTCTGCCCAGGACATACCCATAGGGTCAGCTCTCTTCGGGAGCACCATAGGAAAGGGACAAAGCAAAATGACCCAAGATTGTGTCACCCAAGTGGGATCTGGTTAATTTCAAGCAGCTCATTTATTCCCCCTGTGCCTCAGGTCCTCATCTGTAAAACCCAGAGAGAATCAAAGCTAATGGGGGTGGGGGGTGGTGACCAGATGACAGAGAAGAAATCCAGTCACTGGTAGGTGCTGCTGCCATCACTACTGAGCGGGTGTCCTTGGGCAAGTCACGAAGCTGCCCTGAGCTCACTTCCTCATCTGACAAACAGGGTTAATTCCCATGATCAGGCAACCACTTGGGATTCTTGGGGGGCCAAGAGGGATCCTGAGAGTACCTATCAGGAATCATACCTGTGCTGCAATGTTAAAATAAAATAATTACAACTAAAGGAGAGGGTAAGAATCATCATGGTATGAATTTTAAAGAAGAAATTTCAGAACTAAAGCCTACTCCCTTCAACACAAGGTTTACTGTTTCACTATTAAATTAGGTGTAGGTTTTTGTTGCTGTTTTTTTTTTTTTTTTTTCAACTATAGGACCTCCCTGCTGAGCCAAACGCCTTCCCCAGGGGCGGAAGAGACCCTTGGCTGGGTCAGGACACACCCAAGTCCCGCCGCGCTCAGAACCACGACGGAGGCAGTGATACGTGGTCTCAGACAGAAACAAAGGCAAGAGTAACACATTTTCATGTTCAACAGTTTTGTTTTTTCAAAAGAAAAAAACTATAGCTCCAGTTCAGTGAGGAATATAGTCTTCCCTGAAGATCACTAAACATAGCTAAATCCTCCAACTCCCTGACTTAGTCCAAAAAAATAACAACAATCTGCAAAAGAACGAAGTCGAAGAACACCCCGACGCACGGCAGGGGCAGCTGACGCCAAGCTCCGAAAGCAGCGGCCCCCCCGCTGACGAAACGAGTCCTCCTTCATTTAAAATCCAGCGATGACTCCAGAGAACATAAAGCACATTTTCCGAAAGGCCGCAATAAATCAAATCTTCTCGCCTGCGTGCAATCTAGATTTAGCCACTTAGTTCATCTTAATAAACAAGTTACTCATTCAAAGGAAAAGAAATGAAATGTTTTGCCTTGAGGGACAGTTTTATTTTTAATAGTTTGGTGCTGTGGTGACAGAAGAAATATTCTGCAATGGGAATTGTCTTTTGTTCTTCCAGTGCTCTCAGGGGTGGGCCGGGAGTAGGGTGGGTGGAGGGAATGGGTCTCCTCTGAGTGCCCCCCGCCAGTGAGTGGGAGACCTTCCTCTGCTCCTCTCATTGTGACAGCTGGGTCTGCTCTCCCAAGGGGCTGCACAGAAAGACACAGAGGTTCATCCTCATAAGATAGCGATGCAGTGGTGGATGATTTAGAGTCCTATTTATTATTTTTAAGTGAGTCATGCCAATAAAAACGGAACTCAAGGAGAAAGCATCTCTCTTAAAGGAAAAACAGCTCATACAACTACAATATTGAAACACGACATCTTGAGAGAAAAGTTAGGTCACGCCAAAGGGACACCATTCTAAATGGTGACAGTAGAGGGCACGTTTTCACACTGTTTACAAGTCTCTAAAGAAGCACAAAGGTACAGAGGATCCACAGAGACGCACTGTCCACTGTCCCAGCTTCCCAGGCCCCAGACATGTCTCCCAAGGACTGGAAGGCTCCCCGGAGCAGAAACCCTGTTCAGTTCCCTTTTGTGTCCCCAAATGAGCGTAACGCCTGTCACAGAGCAGACACTGAGTGACTGTGTGTTGAAAGGAAGGACGGATGGATGGATGGGTGGATGGACAGATGCATGGATGGATGGACAGACAGACAGATGGATGGACTAACAAATGAAATGAATTCTCAGAGGAGGAAGGGTGGCTGCTGGCTTTAGAAATGGAAAGGAACAAAGTTCTGTCCCCATGTGCCTTGAGGAGAGGTAGGTCCTTAGTGACGGAGCACCGTCGCCCGGAGTCTCCGAGAGGCACGTTCAACAGTTGACGGCCTCTGTTCGTCTCAGGCACTGAAGCCATGTTGCAAGAATTCTTCCAGAGATCCTCACAACATTCCAGTGAGGTGAGGCTCCTTGGACCATGTCGCAATGGGACACCTGGCTGACCATTCCTGCCACCTGACACTGAGCATAACCCAAACCCAGCCCTGACCGGTGTGGTTCAGCTGGGCATCATCCCACAAAATGAGAGGTCGTCAACTCAGTTACTGCTCAGGGCACATACAAGGCAACCGATTGATGCTCCTCTCCCTCTCTTTCTACCCCCCTCCCCTCTCTCTAAAAATAAATAAATATTTTTTTAAAAAATCCGGGACATCTTTCATCACTGCCTGAGACAAGCATAAGCAGCAGGTGAAGGGTTTTCGTCTAGGAAAAGAGAAACTTAAGAGGAGACCCCAGGAAGAACATTTAACCAGGAAAGAACAGTTCTCAGTGTGGTCCCACCTCAACATCACCTCCTTCATGAAGCCACTCCTTGATCAGCCCATGGGACACGGTGCCCCCTCCTCGGAACTCCCAACCGGGCAGCATTCTCTTGTAGCGCCCACCCTCTTCTGTCCGACACAACAGCTCTTCGTGCATTTGCTTTCCCCTCCCAGACTCCCACTAGACCGTAAGCTTCCGGGGAACAGGACTGTATCTTCCACATCTTCGTATTTTTTTCGAGCTCCTGGCCTAAGTGCACGCACACGACTGGCACTGAGAAAGGACCTCCTGATTTACCATACAGTAAGTCGCAATTGAGGGTGAAAAAAAGACAGACACGAATCACAAACTCTGGGGGAGCCTGGAAGATTCTAGGGAAAGAGGACTCCAACTCTAAGTCGGTTTCAGAAAAGAATAAAAGGAAGATGGAACGATGAAATCAAAACATCAAGGTCACACACGCTCGGAGCAGAAGAGAAAAGGGTAAAATAAGAATCAAACCAGAGAGCGGAAGGAATTAAAATGTTCATTTTCTCTACTAATTTGCATGTCAGAATGTCACAGGACGCCCGCGCGCACCGTTTGGAAGACCCCTATCCCGTGAGGCCTGGGAGGCCGGGGAAGCAGTCTTCAGCATCTGCCAAAGGAAGCGGAGCAGCGTCTGGCAGTCCAGCGAAACGGGGTCATTCGGGCCACACGAGGGCAAATACAATACATCACGGGTGAGAAGAGGCCTTCCTCTTACATTTCCTTTCTAGTTGCCGGTCAGCTCTGCTCTGCTGTAACTTGTCTCGGGAGTTCTACCAGGCAGGGGACCATCATGCTTTGCTTAGAATCAGGTGACAGGTAAGCACTGGTGGGAATGCAAAAAGGGTTTAAGCTCCTCCTCTTTCCAGAGAAGGTGAAAAAGCAGGCGCCTGACGGGCATTTTCCTTCCTTCATACAGGACATTCGATGTGTCCCAACCCCACATGAGACTGTGAGGCGGTGATTAGGCTCCCTCGCAGGCCCGGGCTCTGGAAAGCTGTCGGGAATGTGGGTGGCTGTACCCATCTCCAGAGAGAAAAACGCCCAGGCCTTTCAGAGACTACACACCAGTGCAGAGAGCACAGTTTTCTGGTCGAGGGCATTGCCGTGCACCTGCGGTCCTCACACTGCCCAGGTGAGAACACGAGGCTCGACCTAAGTTTTGGAGACACTGGGCGTGCACCCCGCAATGCTAAACCCAGGGGCACCTGGGCCCTTAGCTACTGAGAATCTGCCTCCAAGGGGCCTCCCACTGATCAGGTTGCCACCAAACTATAAAGTCAGAACCTCACATCCCAGCCGTCTGTCCTTCCCCCGCCAACAAAATTTCAGCTTCGGTCCCTTGGCAAAAATAATAATAATAATAATAAAAGAAGTCATGAGAAAGGGTGAAAAGGGCTGTGGGAGTCTCACTATAGGGAAAGGAGCAAACTTCAGAAAATGTGCATTCCAAGTGTCATGACCCTCCCACGGTTACCTCCAGGTGGCCCCAGGCCCCACCCCACCCAGGAAATCCCACAGCCAAATGGACCCTGATGTCGAGGCACTGCACCCCTCATGATTTAAATAAGGAGGAATGGAAGAATCAAAAAGGCCAGTGTGGGGCCGCGTGAGTGTCTACGCGACCGTCCACATGGCGTCAACACTTTTTAATGATGACCACAGGCAACGCAGACTTGGCGAGTGATCTGCGGCCCCGGGTCCCACAGAGTGACAACCGTGCTCCTAACAGAAGGCAACCTGGCTCTGCCTTCCTGCCCCAGCCCTCCCCTCCCTTCTCCTCTGCCCTGCATGTGGGCTGCTTGAGGCCGGTTCTCCCATCCCTGAACCCCGCCTGTGAGCCCTCTTCTCGGGAGAAGAAAAGACACAGGCTCCTCGGAAAGAGCCTGAGAAACGGGAGACCCCTCCACAGGGGCTGCACCACGTGGTGTTTATTCAACCAGGCGGCAAGTGCGCAAAGAGGACGCTCCCCCCAGGGCCTCCATGGGGGGGCCGCCTGCAGTGGTCACACCGCCCTGCGCCAGACCCCCCCCAGCCTGAGAGTCCGTCTTTGGGATTAATTGTGGTAACTGAACCCCTGCTAGGGCCTCGTGAATTTCCTTTCCCTCCAGAGCTTGTTTCTTAAAAATCTGCAATTGACCCAAATTGTTTTGAACCAAAAGGAAGTCAAAATTGAACTAGGTTAATTGAAAAAAATAATGCCCTAGCTATGTGAAGGTCGCCTCCCCCACCCCGGTGTGATTGGGAAATCACACTGAGTTTAAACGGTATCAGTCAACAGGCCGAAACTGGCATTCATGTCGTCTATGACCTCAAGCTCTACACTAACTGGGTTAGCTTCTCAGTCAGAGTTAGCTCCAGGCAGACCACCCCATGCATGGTGGCTGGGGTCTCTTTGTCACCATAGTCCTGAAAAATGCCAGCTGTGGAATAACTGTATTGGATTCACGGGTATTCAGTACTCGTTAGTGTGGCTGGTACTCCACTAACGTGGCTGGCACTCCACTCAAGAGCGACCCAGGAACAATAGCAACAAGGGAAAGTAGGGCGGCTGGGTCCCGCCACGGGACACCTCTCAGGTGACTTCACGCAGTTACAGCAGGTGTACAGACCGCCGCTCACAGGGAAAGGCGAGCCCCGCACACCAGGGAATATGGGAACAAAGCTGTGTCCCAGAAGGACGGGGGCGGAGAAAACCTGCCGGAGTTTCTCCCTCCAAACTCACTCCAGGTCTTGCAACCTATGGGTCCGGACGGGAAAGAACGGGAGAGGGCAATGGGACTGTTGAGAACGGAGTGGAGCAGGAACAGGAACCTCAAGGGTTTCTACCGCTTGGGAGGGAAGAGCAGGGTGGAGAGGCGGCAGAGTCCTGGTGCCCCTCAAGGTCATGGATTTCAAGTCCCAGCTCCACCACGTTCTATTTTATCGTGAGCCAGTCACTTCTCTCTAGGCCTCCGATTCCCAACCTTTAACATGAAGGTGAGCAACACCCTTCTTTCCCAGATGGGATGTTGAGACAGTGCTTCCAGGGTAATGTCCCAAGCACTGAACCGAGTGCCTCTCCGTCTCCCACGACCCCAGAGACAGGCTGTGCTGTCCAGGAGGGGCAGGGAGGCGCGGGGCCCGTGGGGCACAGCCAAGGTGTTCGGCCTTCCCCCAGCCTCCGGTCTGCAGCGGTGTGGGGAGTGTCGCCTCTCACCGACCCCTAGGCCTCCAGCCCAGGGCCCCCCACCACCAGGAATGTCCAGAGCAGCCCACATCCGGGGGCGTGTGCTGAAGGGGAGATACGAGTGTGTGACAGCACAAGGCACACTGCATTTCCCAATCAACAGAAAAGGATTGCACCCAAGACAGAACTAAGTGGCTCCTGCTGGAGAGTTGTTTGTGGGTGAAGAAAGAGAAGAGGGTTCTCTATAAAAGAATCATCACGAACTCCTGAAGAGACACAAAAGAGCATGAGGAAGAAGGTAATGCACAACCCGTCTGCACAGTCTGGCCTCAGAAATTAAACACGTCCCCAGGATGGAAGGCTCTGGGCAGAGGGCAGGCCCCTGAGCAGGGACACGGAGCAGGAGGAGACCACTCAGACCTAACGTGGTCGGTCTAGGAACAAGTCCACACCCACACCCTCTTCCCCCGATGGTTATATCTTCCAGTTGCCTGGGGTTTTCAGAGCCAGCCTCCGAAGCCAGATTGTGTTTGGTCCCACCCAGGGCAGAAAGCTAGACGGCTGCGGTGGGGATGGAGAAGATGGGGCACCCTGCAGGTGGCGGATCCGTCGCTCAAACCCAGCACACAGAGACTTCCCTCTGCAACACTCAGTAGGGGAGCCTCAGGCCACACAGGGGCTCAGACAGAGCTCCAGGGACCCTGTGGCGGCCACGTCCAGCCCATGCTCAGCCCATGCCCAGCCAGGCCAGACCCTGCTGTGCTGGGAGCTGGGTCTCGTTCTTCACAAGGGAATGCTGCTGTGTTTAGTGACACTTGGCTGGTCTTTCCCTTCTCGAGCCACCACACAGAGAAGACACAAGGCCGGGGCCCACGCTCACTGGGTATGAGCTTGCGAACTGTCATTTTTCTGCAGGGTATGTTTTTGGTCTCAAAACGCAAACCAGGCTGTGGTAACCTGAGGACAGCCGAACATCACCAGTGGGGAAGGGCGGGGGTGGGGACTGTGGGAAGGCAACTGTGTCTTCTGAAAGGAAGGTTCTCTAAGAAAGAAGAAGCTGGAGACCTGGTGGCTCCAGAACAGCCCGGGTCCTGCAGCAAACAGAAGCACCTGAGAAGGGGGTTGGGAATGAACCCTAGCCCTGCTCAGCAACCTGCCAGGCTCCCCACGCCGGGATCCAGTGACACCGATCTGATCTGAGGCTCCAGGCTCCACAAGTCCTCCCTGGATGATGATCTCCTCTGGAGATGCTTTCATCCGCCTTTCAATGGTGGCCTGACCATCAGTCAGCAGACTCTGGGCCCTTGGAACTGAAGTGAGCCCTGAGCCGGGCGGCTCAGTTGTTTGGAGCATCGTCCCCGTACACCAAAAGGCTGCAGGTTTGATCCCTGGTCAGGGCGCGTATACATAGGCTGTGGGTTTAATCCCCAGTTTGGTGTATGAGACAAGGCTCCAACTGACTGAGCCACCTGGCCGAGGTACCACGCATCCGATTTTGAGGGGTGACACTGGAAAACAATAGCCTATGGCCACACAAGCAAACCCTTACCTCACCTTACCTCTGAGACCCCTACCCCCCAAAACTTTGCTGTGTACCCTAAACACTGGCTCAACCTGGAGATATGGGGCCCTGGGTGGGAGGAAGCAAATGAAAGGAAAAGACATAGCATTTCATGGAGATGTTCCTTTGCCTCCCCTGCCTCCCTCCCCCCAATTTCCCTGACCTGAGGACTCCGCCGGGGTCGCAGCCCCTCGGGAAATAAAATAAGCTCCAGCAGAAGCAGCCGAGTGTCCCCCAGACAAGGCTCCATTCTCGCATCCAAGCCTGTTTATTTCACACCCTTGGAGGAAGAACCGCCCCTGAGAACGACTGGCTTGTGTCAACAACCGCACCCAGGCCTGGCGCTGTCGATGGGGGAAGATAAATGGAATCACAGCACATGAGCTCCAGTGAGCCCACCCCGAAGTGGGGTGGCGGGCAGGAAGATGGCATTCAAAGCACCTCATTAATAAAACTCAGAATTGGTTTCTGCAATTTTGTGCAATCATCGGTTATTTTACCCCGAGCCAAGTCAGGTCCCGCTGCCAAAGTATCATGTCGGTTTCAGTTGCCAAAAGGCATCCCTGGCACAGAGGTGAGGACAGACCAGGGAGCACCAGTGTGAGGTGCCCTGCCTCAGCTAACAGAGGACTAGCCGTTCAGCAAAGGAACCTGCTGAAAGGAAACCTAGGGGAGTCCCCCAAGGCAGCGCTCCAGTGAACGCTCCTTTTTATTGATTGATTGTTGATTGATTGACTATTTTAGAGAGAGAGAGAAAGGCAGAGAGAGGGGACAAACATTGATTTGTTGCTCCACTTCTGTATGCATTTATCGGTTGAGTCTTGTACGTGCCCTGACTGGGGATCGAACCTGCAACCTTGGCATATCAGAACGATGCTGTAACCAACTGAGCTACCCAGCCAGGGCTGCTAGCTCTCCTTTTTGCTTCACATTTCTCAGCAGGCCTAACAGTGTCTGCACCTGGTGTGGAAATGACTAATGAATGATGGAAATACACACTTTTCTTTACCAAAACAAATGACAGTGTTCAAGATGGATGGGTGTGTGTGTGTGTGCACACACGTGTGTGCAGAGGAATTGTGGGAAGGTGCAGAGTGGAAAGTAGAAACTACTAACTTAGCCCAGAAGAGAGAAAAGCTCCCGAACCCTGGAGAACGTAGACCAACCATCCTATGGTTCCATTCAAAGTGGCACCCCAGAACATCCATCATGTTTCCCGTGATAAGCCCTGCCTTCAATCCACGAATTCTGTTCTTCATTCATTCACTCACTCGGCAATGCTCTGCTCTGCTCTGTTCTGCGCCAGCACCACGCCAGGCCTCAAGGCCACAGCTTCTTCCTCTGGGGACCAGGCTGCAACCTTAAAAGCACAACCCACTGAAATGTCACCACGCCAATTCAGACATGGTTGTTCCAGCCAGTCCAAGCCACCTGGAGTCTAAAGTCTGCGGTCTCTATATTGTCATATTCTTGGCTTCTTTCTGTATTTTCCACATTCTCTATAGCGTGTGTGTGTATCTTTTGTAAACATAAAGATATTTTCATTTTCCACCTGAGATAAAACCATTGCTACACCAATTTAAGACATTTACACTGTTTTGTTAGTCCTCACCTGAGGATATGTTTGATTTTAGAGACAGAGGAAGGGAAAGAGAAACATCAGTGTGAGAAACACCAGTCAGTTGCCTCCTGCATGTACCCTGACTGGGGATCGAACCCACAACCTAGGTATGCACCCTGACAGGGAATTGAACCTGTAACCTTTTGGTGTACGGACAATGCTCCCACCAACTGAGCCACCTGGCCAGAGCTAAGATGTTCAATTTTTAAAGAGCAAAGCTAGAGGGAGAAGAAGTGGCCTGTACTGGCAGTGGTTGGACCCGAGGCACCCCAAATTTTCAGAGCTGCAACCCCCAGCAGCATGGCAGCACAGGGTAAGAGCTCCCATGCCCAGACACACCCCTGCGGGCTTCCCTCGGCCACCTTCCGGAGAGATATATCTCATTCCTCAAAGCGGCCATTGAGGTGGACTCTGCAGACGAGTGACTGCCTGCATTGCTACGTGCGACCGTGCCTATGCCACTCCACAGCCTGTGGTTGTCCTTTCAGTGTCAGGAACACACTGTTGCAGAGAGAAAACATGTATTTGATTCGACAACTGTCTTCCAGTCCCACTCCCCCTTACCACTCACCAGGAAAATCAGTTTTAAGACACATCACATAAATTGCATTATCCTTTGTGCAAAGGCAGTGGTAGGGGTGCCTAGGGTAGATGCAAAGAGTAGAAGAAATGGGGGCCACTCTGGGTGTACGTATAACAGAAGGTTCTAGGCTCCACAACCCGTTTCTGTACCCGATGACCCTATTTCTCCCCACCGGAGCCAAAGATCTTCCCAGAGTTACTGCCTCCACCTTTCCAGGGAGCAGGAAAACAAGAAGAGGCTCACCTATCCCAGGGCACCAAGTAAGTAAATACAGGAGAGCCCACAGCAGGCGGCAGGGAAGAACTCTGGACAGCTTGCCCGGTTCTTCCAGTACAGCCAAGCCTGGCAATCAGCAAAGCTTCCTCTTGAAGGCTGCCCTGTTCTGTTCGCCCAGGACAAGCCACGGCAGCACGGCCGCCTGGGAAGACCAGGTGGCGAGTACAGCAGCAATGCCATGTGGCCCTGTGGCTTTCCCACGTGTCGGTAACAGCTACACCGATTATTATGGAAACTTAGCCTGAAAACACATTATTCTTAAGGTAACTGGTGCTGGTTGAGCATATTATTATTATTACTACTATTATTCACTTCAAGCACTATTTCTCTTAGATTCTTTTTTTTTAACATTTTTTAAATCCTCACCTGAGGATATGTTTATTGATTTTTAGAAAGGGAGTGGGGAGAGATGGAAGGAGAAATCAACATGAAAGAGAAACACCAATTGCTTGCCTCCCGTGTGTGCTCCAACCGGGGACCAAACCCACAGCCTTTCGGTGTATGGGACACTGCTCCAACCAACTGAGCCACCCGGCCAGGGCTCCCCTAAATCCTTAGGAGAAGGTTAAATAAATCAGCTTATTTCTGCGCCTTAGTTGTTTTATCCTGTAAGACAGGAATTAGTATACTTTCTACACACCTTAATGATAATAGCCATGATGAAGTATAGAAATAATTCTGGTATACTCCGCTTAGAATAAACTGTGTTTGCAAAAATAATAAGCTATAGTAATGATCCTTTTACTGGAATGTGGTACCCTGGCGTGCACAGAAACCAGTGGATTAGGGACTTTGTGTGCTGGAAGGCACTCGAGAGCCCTGAATTTACAGAGGATGCTAAACCAACACTCAGACTCCCTTTTATAGCCCCAATCAGGGCTGTTAATGAACAATTAAGAAATACCTCGGCAAACAAAATCCTCTACAAGAGAAAGATAGCAACTTAAAATTTTAAGGGGAAATTTGCTTGGAGGTTGAGACAGGGTCAGAAGAGGAATTTAAGAGCTGCTTGCAGCACGAAAGATGCTTTTCACGATGATTTCAAATTAGTACAGCTCCTAGGGTGATGTTCCAAATCTTACTGTTTCTAGGGCCCCCGCTGGAATAATTCAGATGTGAATGATTATCAGCCACAGAGCTCCAGTGTGGCTTTTGTTTGTCCCTTCTTCCCAGGCCTGAGGTACCTTCCAGGCCCCTCCTGGGATCCCCCTCCAAGTCCCCAGCCATTATTTCCCTGTTTTGCTGGCACCCAGGCCTGGCACAACCTTGGCCACAGAAGGACGTGTGAAATACACCAGGACGTGCCTGAGTGAAGATGTCTGCTCACTGCTGACCCCTGTGAGCTGCCCATGCAGCGGCTCGAACAACTGGGGGATCGATGCCCCTCTGGGGAGCTGGACCCCAATACTCACTACATTCAAGAAGCTCTTCCTGACGTCGGTTCCCATGAACGCCTTGACCACCAAGCTCATGGGGCTGCACTAACCCTCCCCTGCCTCTCTGTGGCTCTGGCTGCTGGAATAGGAACGTGGCCACAAAGCATCCTGAATGTTTTCAGAGTCACGGGAATAAATGACAAGAGCAGAGGTGCCAAGACACGGGAGGCTGAGAGGCAAGGTGTGGAGAGGCGGGCCAGGCTGTGGGGAGTGGAGGCAGGAGGAAGTGCGCCATGGAGACCATGGGACGCTTTAAGAAGTCCACTTCCCGATTCAACGAAATACAGGCAAAGAAACCTTTCCGAGCGGACAGATGCCAGCTGTGTGGTAACTGGGGGTCCCAGCACTGTGTCGCACACACAGCTGTAAATATCTATCCCCTGGTCTGTTACGACAGCTTGAAATCCTTGCATTTTCCCAGATAAAATCCAAAGTGACACATCTCGAGACGCCATAGGGTGGATCGATAAATGTTTGCTGGGTGAACACCTATGACAGAAGCCAGGAGGGGGGAGACGATGGGTATGGATGAAATGTATGTGTCGGAAACCAGCCTCAGGGCAACCCATGCCTGCAGCAGCCGCCACTCTACCCATCTCCCTCACGGGCACCGAAACCAGCTTCCCCAGAACTTCATCCCGCTTTCGAACGGAGAGCCTGAGGTGTGGGAGAGTCGGGTCGCTTTCCCAAACTCACACAGCTACACTGGGGTCTGGACTTGGGTCGGTGAGATTTCAAAGCCCACGCTCCTTCCACGAAACCCTATTCACCTGTGATCTCCAATGTAAATGGAGTCCACTTCAATCATTTCCTTGGAGCAAATCCGGGTAAGGTAGGGATGCCCCAGAAGTGACTTCAGCACTGAAGGCAGTGGGGAGTGTTAGGAGGGCCCCGTGATAGAAAGTGAGCTTCCACTGCCTACGAAAGTTCCTGGGTCTTAGGAGTCACAGTGAGAAGCGGCGGGCACGCAAGGGCTTGCAGGGGGTGGGGCACAAAGGACCAAGTCATTCAAAATGGGGTAATTGGGTCCATATGGCCTGCCTAGCAATCCTAAATAAAGCTGCTCTGTCATCTAATGCCCCAAGGCCCACAGACCAACAGGCCTTCTGCCTTTCAATATTCAGGTGCACTTATAAAATAGCAACAGCCTAAACCAGAGCAACCTTAATAACCCCAACAGGAAATAAAAGACTTCTCCCTGAAGCAGAAAGCCTAGTTGCCTCCTCAGACACAATCACACCCCTGTGGGGAAAAATAGCTGGGAGTGAAAAAAAAAAAAAGTATCCCTGTTTTTTAAAATCCCTACAGAAGCCTGGCAAAATTAGGAATGGGTCCCCTTACCCCACTCACCCCTAACAAGGACACATGTTTCCATTTTACGACATGCTTTAAATAGTAGATAATGACTTCTGGTAATGGTTAGCTTTGATTTCTTCGGGTTGTGAATCTAAGGAAGTGGAAAGCTGGTTTTATGTTCAAGCAAAGATCTAAGACCTAGAATTACAAGTCATTTATTGTAGTTTGCCTCTAGGTGGTTGTCTTAAAAGTTATAAAGGTGCAATTATCCAGGTGGCTAATAACCTTGCTGGATTCGGAATTCCAGTGGTCATGGAAGAAACCCTGGGCAGGGCTGAAGGTTAGAAGGCAGCTGGGCCCTGGCTGGGGAGCTCAGTTGCTTAGAGCGTCATCCCAACACACCAAGGTTGTGGGTTCGATCCCAGGTCAGGGCACATATAAGAAGCAACCCACGAATGCATCAATGAGTGAAACAACAAATTGCTGTTTCTCTCTTCCCCTCCCTCCTTTTCTCTCTCAAATCAATAAATAAAAAAATTAAGAAATTTTAAAAAAAGAAAGCAGATGGAACAAACCCCCAAACACCAATAACTCAGAACCCAGTAGCGACACCTCAGCGGCACAGAGAAGACCTGTGTGCCCTCTCTGCTAACAAATCCCAGGGTGGGGAACTGTGCTTTCCTGTTGTTGGGGTCATTTTACTCCAAACATATTATCTACTTTCTAAAGATGTTATTCAGAGTGAACCTGGCCCCGCAGCACACTCCTATGCTTAACTTGCCATAACTTGAAACTCGGGAGGAGTGGCAGTGGTGACACCGAGACTGGATGTCACCCAGGCAGGGAACCCAGGTCTCCAGCCCAACTCTAATGCTTAGCCACGTGGCCTTGAGCAGGCCCCTTACCTGCCGTAATGTTCAGCTGCCTCATGGGTAAAACGAAACAAAAATGCCTCCTTCTCAGGGTTGTTGTCGGGATGGTGCTGGGCACAGGGTGTGGGGTGACTGAATTTTTTGTTTAAGTCAGTTCGTTAGTTACCTTTTCCACAAAATAAAAATAAAGAGGCATCGACCAGGGTAGCACAGTGAACTTCACCTCACTCCCCCGCCCCCCACCAATACTGCAGGCTCGCCAGTGCAACCACTGTGACATCTCTCCCTACACCCTGTGATTTTGGAAACACGGGGCAAGTCCTATGACCCCCAAAGCAGCCCTGGGCCCTTGTGAAATTCAACAATTAGAGAGCCATTCCTTTGGATTAAAACACTGATTTCTATGAAAAGACAAGATCCCTGGGGAAAAAAATAACAATAATAATCCAAGTCTCTATCAGTTAGACAATGATCATTTTTCATCCTTCTCTGAAAACAAAAACAAAAATATATGCTTGTGTTAAGGCAACTGCAGGCTGAAGGAGGAAAGAAAAGGGCGCCCCCAAAGGGAAAGGAGTACAGAACCAGGAGGCTGGAGAGAGTGACGAGGCCACATGTACATTTCCATATACAAAGGCACGGGCCGTTCTCCTGGGGCAGAGATTGTGGCGAACGGCATCTGCTGAGCAACACTCGTATTAATTATATTCCAAAATATTTAGGATTTCAGCCACAATATTGGCTCCTCAAAGCCCCTAGAGCCGCAGGAGATTTAAATATTTTGTCTAGGAGATTATCGGGGCTCTAGACAAGATCAACCAGACTCAGGAGACCAGAAAGGAAACGAAAAACCGGGCCTGTGAAATCCCGCTCCTCATTGGCTGGCCCGTGCGGCTGCCACAGTGTCACTGAGCATCTGTGACCACCAGATTTAGGAGAGAGAGGAGACGTGGGACTCTCGAAGCCCCGATCTTGGAAATGAGAAATAAGCAAGCCAGTAAAGAGACGGCCTGGTGGGTCAATGAGACCGTGCGTTCCTGTGGGGTTGGGACCTGTCTCACGCTTGAGCCTCACAGCCCACTGCGAGCGCCTGCCACGTGGGGACCCATGATGAGCTGCTGCGGGTTTAGTGCTGGCAGGCTGCAAACTTGATGAGAGTAGAGACCAGGCGTGGCTGGTGGGCTATCAGAAATACCTTGTACGAATGCTTGACTTAGAGCTGCCCTTCAATAAATATTTGTGGATTGCATGGAGCAATGAATGAAGAAGGAAATGGATGGGAGGGAAGGAGGGGATATGCCTAAATTGACACATGGGTCAGATTATTTAAATCTGGAAACAAAAGAGCAGCCTGAATTCTCCCCGAATTTCGATAGTTACCCACTACCACCCTACAGCTCAGAGCCCTACGACCTCAAGGAAGAAAGGAAGGAAGCGGGAAGGAAAGAGGAAAGGAGGAAATATACATGGCATGCATGTGGGGGGATGTATATTACAGTCACTAACGCTCTAACCTCTTTTGGCATGAGGACCAGTCCCTCTTTCAGGCACAAGTGTAAGGACGTTTAGATTTGCATGAGATAAGAACTGAAAGTGGTAAAAGTTTGAGGAGAAAGGGTTTTCTGGGAGCAAGGACACTTGTGCCTTGCTTCGGCTGTCACCAGTCTTATGACCTGGAAAAAGCAATGATCCTCTGGACTGTCACTGTCTTATCACTAACTTGAATGAAGTGAACTAGATGCCCTTGGGCCCCAGAGGTCCCACCACTTGTGGCTCAGGCCTCTGCTCACAGCTCACACCCTCTCCCCACCACACAGGCCTCCCTGCCCCCCAGCTCCTGGTGTGCTTCCTTTTCTCCCGCTCTGAAGGAGAACCCCCGTAATCCTCCCTCATAGCACCCTTCATCTTTCTTTTATAGAACTTTTCTCAAGGCCCTGACTGGTGTGGCTCAGTTGGTTGGAGCATCATCTTGTAAACCAAAAGGTCACAGGTTCGGTTCCTAGTCAGGGCACATGCCTAGGTTGTGAGTTCAGACCCGTCAGGGCACATGCAAAAGGCAACTGATCAACATTTCTCTCCCTTCCTCTGTCCTCCCCTTCCCCTCTCTCTAAAATCAAAAATCATGTCCTAGGGTAAGGATTAAAAACAAAAAAGGTTGCTGGCATCAACTTTCAACCAATGAGCTGAGACCTGCTCCATCCAATTAGAACTGCAGAGCAATATCCTCATTTGCATACATCTTTTTAAAAACAGAATTTATCTCAGTTTATAACTTCATACTTCATTATTTTTTATTTAATTTCTGCCCTCACCCCAACTGTAAATAATAACTAACATTTATTGAGTACTTGACAAATACTAGGCTCTGCTTTAATCATTTTACATGTATTTTTTATCTTCATCCCAACAACCACCTTTGAGGTCGATATTTTTATCATTCCAATCTTACAGATGAGGAAACTGAGGCCCAGATCCACAAGTAACTTGTTTGAGGGCACAGAGCTGAGGAAGTGCTTGATCTGGGATTTGAACTCCGGCTCTGGCGGCAGTGACCGCAATCCCGACTGGAGCCTCCCACAGGGCAGGCCCTGGGTCTACTGTGCTCAGCGCCGTCTCCCTGGAGCCTGGCACGGCACCTGAGCGAGGCAGCACAGAGGAAGCCCTCAGTGAGCATCTGCTGGGAGAGGGAAGGAGAGGAGGGAGGGGGACCTCATTCCTTAGCTTTTTCTTTCCCACGGCTGGAGTTAGGGCATCTGCCTAAGAGTGGGCCGCAAACCACTGGAAAAGATTCACATGTGAGGCTGAAACGTTTGTGAAATTCAGGAATGTGTAAGAGTGCTAACGGTGGTGAGGATTCAGAAAAAAAACGTACAGCGATCATCCTGGATGATGAAACTGAGACTGGTTATTGTCTATATTGTGAACATCAATTTCCTTAACTTTTGAGGCATTAAACCATCAAAATCTCTATCTCTCCCTGTAAATTATATTAGAATTATATTATTCTCACTCCAAATAAATTATAAAAATATACTTCCCCAGGGCAACTTTAACTTTGGGTGTCTACCTCTGTACTGTTTTTATTGTTTACGACGAGCACTAATTACTTTCACAAATTTTAAAAATCGAGTTCTGGAAACAAAGCCTTAAAAACACCTACCTCTTCTCCCTTGCTTCTCCCGGCTTCTCGAACCTTCCCGATGGGTAGGTACGCAGCCACCGTCACTGGCCGCAAGCAATTTCTGAAGTGTGAGTGTGTGTTTTAAAGAACAGGGTTACTGTAATTATATTGGGCTAAAATAAAAGATCAGTCCTCGCCGCCCTCTTCAAAGTCTTCTGCTCTGGAAAAGTAATAACCTGGGGAGGAAGCATGCCCCGCCCCTCCTCTGATCTTCCCGGCTGATGGATACTATTCAAGGCTAAGTGTTGAGGGATAATAAATAGGTTCAAACTATGCCACACACCAGTTCATTAAAAATAATAAATGTTCTCCTAGAAGGCCCACAGTTTATAAGAGGATTACAGGCATAGAAGTGAGGTGGCTCTATAGAGAGTCCTCTTTCTTTCTCAGGCCTGCAACATCTTGAGTATTTAAGCCTGTTATTCACTCAACAAATATTTAGCATGGGCCTACTATGGGCAAGGAATTAGTCTGGTGCTGCAGAGAATTCAAATGCGGGTAAGAGCTAATCCCCACCCTTTAAGAGTCTCAGAGCGCTTGCCAGAATCTTTCAATGCAGGACAGAATAAACCAGAAGGAGGGTTTCTTATCTCAAAAAATTGTTTTTCCGGGATTTTGTTCCTCTCGAAGAGGTTACCATGCAGAAGAGGAAACCCAGACGAAATAGAAAGAACCAGAGCACACGGCAGGCTCTGGTGGGAAAAGCGACAGATGCGTGAGCAGCCGGAGAGGGTGTGTGCACGGCCAGCTGCCGACGCCGGCAGGGGTGACTCTGGGAAACGCTCTGAGCATCGTGCACGGCCCTGATGGGCAGCCTGAGCCCAGGAGAGTGTGCAGATGAAGGAGGAAGCGCTAAAAAGGAATTCAAGGGAGAACTTCGGGTCTGTTAAACTAGGACTGTCTAGTTTGGCTAGAGCCATGGTTCTCACAGAAACCTGTTAGAATGGCAAGTTCCCAGGCCCATCCCAGACCGACTCAGATGGTGGGGCTCAGCAATCTACATCTTAACAAGTCTTGCCAAGTGACTCTGGAGCAAGGGAAAGTTTGAAACGGCTGGCCAAGAGCCCAGCACACATGTAGGGGATGAACCTTGGAAAGGTTGGTAGGAGACACTTTCACTAAGTCCACCATTCAGTGGAGAGCAATAAGGCATGTGAGCCAATCAGCAATATTGTAAGAGCTACGCTTGAAAATCTACTTGGAAAACACAATGAGGGTTCTACAAAGAGCATCGGAAATGGAGATAACATTGACTTAGGGAGACCAGGTAGGAGGCTGGGGTACCAGGTATAGAGGCAGGTACAGACCTCTGAGCACTGCCAAGTGGGAATGGACAGGACTGAAACTGGGCCACAGAGTAACTGCTGGGAAAAAGACCATTATATGTTAAATTTCATCAACCAGGAGAAAAGTGTTTACTTTACATGGGACCCTGCCATAGAGACAGCATCTAATCACTGTGTCATCTCTGTACCCATAATAATAAGGTCCCCAAACCGGGCAAAGGAACACTAGAAGGAAACAGCTCCAGAATCATCCTTCCACAGAAAGACATCCTGAAAGGACCTAGTGGGCAACCTCAGGTCCCAGACAAGGGCTTCAGTCCCTCCACATCCCATAAAGGAGGTGACAAGCCCAGGACTTCCCCAGGGCACCCTACACAGCCGCCTCCTTTCCTCTGCACTGACGGTCTGCCTGAGAAGATCAAAGGCGAGCATTTGAGAAGTGGAGATGCAGACACGCAGTCCTACCCAGCTCGGGGGTGCATGTTTATGTGACCCGCGTCTTCAAAGGAATTCAAGCAACGTGCAGCTGAAAACGTGTAACCCTCCTCACACACCTCCCCACACCGCATCAGGTGGGGACAGGCTGCCCCCAGCCCCTGCACACCCCCCCCCATTCACATGATGGTGGAACAGAGGCAGGACAAACCGACAACGCCATTCCCACAAAGAAAGAGGAAGACTCTCTAAACTTGGTGCCAAATTGGCAGAAGGAAAACACAGGCGCGATTTAGAGACCCAGCTGGCAGGAGCGAAAGAAGCGTGCAACGTTTGATTGTCTGCCTAGATTACAGGTAAGGAAAGGAAGCCTGCGGTGGGTGCACATCAAATGCGACTCTACAAGAATGCACTGGGAGCTTTTTAAAGGCAGCCTGTAAAGCAATCCCCCCAGATCCCACTGGTTCCTACATGAAACCCTAGCAGAGCCCATAAAAAGCAACGATTACTGAGGCCTTCCAAGCACTTGCCTTTAATAACAAGGCCCTTTTTAATTGTTCCCCATATGCTAAAGGACTTGGAGCCTTATGTATTATGTTTGGACGGTATAATGACCACGACCGGATGATTGTTAAAATCTAGGGCTTTCTCTCAACACACACTCACCACAGAGTGAGGAAATTACTAATATTTATACAGTATTGCGAGCACATTTTGGCTCTTGGAGGAAACACCAATACTCAATTACAAGTGTCTCTGTTTTTCTGACCACACGGGGACCCAGGCCAATGCTTTTCATCTGAGTCAGTGAAGCTGTGTTAGCCCTCTCAGGCTAAAATATCGGTTTCAAAAGTGAAAAATGAAATATTCTGTTGTGTCCATATGCTGAATTCACAGTGTCACCGTCACACCAAAATCCGGGCAATTCTAACCCCATGCAACATGCTCAGAGGCATTCTCCCTTTCCGTCACTGTCTCCTGCAGCAAGTGGTCTGTGCAAAATAAAACTCCAGATCAATTCCTAAACACGGCGTGAGTTTGAAAAATGCATTGGCCATGAGGATGGGGAATTAGGCCTTCTCCAGAGCTAAAATGGGGCAGAAATTGAAGCCACAAGAGGAGATCAAACCTTAATACAGAAGGAACTACCATATTTCCCTTCCTATAAAAATAATCCCCCCGCGTCCTGCATGCAGTGCTTTAACAATTAGTATTATTCGGGCACTCTTCTCAAAAGTCCATGGAAAGCTCATAAACGCTCATTAAAAAGCAAGGAGAAATTTTCAAGTGCAGATGTACACCTCTCGTTTCACGAACTCAGTTCCTTGAATGAGGAGTGGACTCAAGCCACGTCTCTGCTCCAGAGCTCTCTGCAACTGGGGTGGCAGGTGCCTTGTCAGATGACAACCTCAGCCTGTCTGTGCCCGAGGTGATTCCTTCATAAAGCACATGTTGATTGTTCATGAACTTGGCACAGTGTGGGGAGCCTCCGGAGTAACATTCCTAGGTTTGAACAAGGGCCTCTCCACTACGTGACTTCCTCGTGCCTCAGTTCCCTCATCTGCACAACCGTGAAAGCACAACCTATGAAAGGATGTTTACAGTCACCTACTTTAGATACAACTGCTATCTTAGCAGATTGCCCAGGCTCTCCCATCATTACGCTATTCTTGAGGTCTTACTAAGTATCTCTACCACCTTAGCACACCGCAGGCTCTCAAAAATGTGGGTTGAATTGAATTTGAATGGGATGATTAGCATCACCCCAGAGAAGCAATACCAAAAAAGAAAAAGGCTCCGAAAATTAACTGTGGATTTGAGCATCTCAGATTCCAATCTAGAGTCATATGGTTTCCCTACGTACTGGGACATAAGTACCCAGAGAAAGGTTTGAGTGAGTGCTCAAGACAGGCTCAGTGCAAACCAGAGACACGTGCACTAACGCACCTCTACCTGCTGCAGCGGGCCTGAAAAACTTACACCCTGAGCCTCTCTGGTTTAAGAGGAAAGAGACCAAACATTTGCTTTAAAAGACCATCCATCACTCATCACTCGGCCTCTGCTCCCCGGGAGACAGAAGGTGCAGGTGCAGTTCCACGCGTAACAAAAGAATCCCTGCGAGGTCCATTTCTATAGCATCAAGGAGAAACTGCTCTATCAGGTTAACCTTGGATAAATCATTTCTTGATGAGAACTGATGGTCCACATGTAATCTGCTGCATAAACTCACGGTTTTAAATATTGGCTCTTCCCTTGTTTTTATGTAGGAGAGAGGAATACATTTGGTTTTCAAAGCTTTCTCCCAAGATTTTAATGTCAAATGGTGGAGGAAAGGACATTAAATGTGAACCAGCTTCCCTGGAGAGTACGTGTACTTGTGTGTGTGCAAACGGTGAGTCACGTGTGTGCGTACCAATGCCAAGATCAGCCCTGACGGCCAACCCACAATCCCTCTCCATTATCACTCACTTTGCTGTCGAGCTAAGCTGTCTCTGGCAATGTGCCCGAAGTGTTCTGAGACCTGGCCTGGAGCTCAAGTTAAAAGTATTCAAGTTCATCTTGACAGGCTACCACTCAATTTGCTTTTGCAATTGTGCCTCAAGAGGGAACATCCTATGAGGTCATTGCATCTAGCAACATCTACCTTGTGTTACCAGTCTGGGTTTGGGAGTAAAACCAAGCCCAGCATCTCACCTTCTCCCACTTCCCCAGAGTTACGTCTGACCCTTGGGGGCCCTGGAGGGAAATGCAGAGGTGAGCTTAGCAAAGCTCCTGTGTCTTTCGCCAGAGGGTGAGGGGTAGGTGACAAACCCCACCGAAAGCAAGAGTGGGGAAACAGCTTTATCAGATAACTACATGACAGCAGCCCAGAAAAACCTGATCACTGTCTGCCCTTCCGACAGCTTGCTTGGCGGGCTGCCCCAGTGCCTCAATGACTTAATTGTGCCACGCCACCAGGACTCCCTCTGATGGCTCATTTGTTTTGTCACCTCCAATGCCGGTCAAGAGGCCAAGCTTTCTTCTGCTTGGTGCCAAAGTCCTGGAGTCCATCTCCCCCCTCCCAGTCGCCTGTGTGACAGGTCCCCCACCCCTCCGATGATGTGTTAGGGATTTTGGCAGGATCTCCAACCCCTGCCTGTCCACGTGCCAACTCTCACGTCAATCTCTGGGATCCTGACTCTACCCAGCATGTAATGGCCACTCTGTATGTTTTGTTAAAAAATAAAGAGCAGAGGAGAAAATCCACAGTGGAATTCTAAATCCATCTTGTTGAAACCTGAATGAGTCTGGGAAAATTTTTTACTGCAGGAAAAGTGAAATGATCGTTGCTCAAACTATGTCTCAGACCCAAGTCAAAGCTAAAACTATAAAACTCTTGGAAGAATATGTAAGAATAAATCTTCATGACCTTGGGTTAGGCAATAATTTCTTCGATGTGACACCGAAAGCCAAGCAATAAAAGAAAAATTAATAAGTTGGATTTCACCAAAACCAAAACGTCTGTGCTTCAAACGACATCATTAAGAAAGTGAAAAGATAACTCACAGATCAGGAGAAACATAACTGGCCAATCACATACCTGATAAGGGATTTATATCCAGGGTATATAAAGGACTTGTTCAAGTTCAATAACAGCAACAGCAAAGCCTGATTAAAAAATGGAGAAAAGATTTGATGTGCCATTTCTCCAAAGAAAACATATAAATGGTCAACAGGCCAATAGAAAGATGCCCAACCTCATTAGGGAAATGCAAATCAAATCCGCAGGTGACACCACTTCACACCCACCAATCAAAAGGACAGACAATAGCAGCCACCAGTGAGGACGTAGAAAGGGATCCTCATCTACTGCTGCTGGACATGTAAAGGGGGCAGACGCTTTAGAACAGTCTGGAAGTTCCTCAAGGTAGTATGCAACAAGTTTCCATGGAAGATGGCAATTCCACTGCCAGGCATCTACCCATGAGAAGTGAAAAGCAGTGTCCACACCAAGGTTGATACACAACTGCTCATAACAGCATTTGTCATAATGGCAAAAAACGGGAACTAACCCACATGGCCCTCCACTGATGAACAGATACAGGCCGTGTGCAGAGCCACATGGTGGAATCCTACCTGGCAATGAGAAGGGATGAGGTTCGGGTCCACACAACACCACGGTGAGCCTCGAAAACGTTGTTCCGGGTAAAAGAAGCTGTCACAGAAGACCACACCGTGTAGGGCCCCATGTGCATGAAACGTCCCGAACAGGCACAGCCACAGACACAGAACGGAGATCAGCGGCTTCCCATAGCT
The DNA here is from genome assembly GCA_004024845.1 of Tonatia bakeri. Taxonomy (NCBI): domain Eukaryota; kingdom Metazoa; phylum Chordata; class Mammalia; order Chiroptera; family Phyllostomidae; genus Tonatia; species Tonatia bakeri. Next base: position 52,783 of record PVIA01003866.1, on the reverse strand, counting down.
GCAGGGTGAGGGGGTGTGTTGCGACTCCTAATTGACGTGACATTTCTTTTGGGGTGACAGACGTGTTCTAAAATTAGGTGATAATACTGGCTACAAAATTCTGGAAATACATGAAAACCCACTGAACTGTACAGTTAAGACAGGTGGATGCAATGGCATGTCTACTGTGTCTCAATAAAGCTGTTTCTTAAAGTAGCGATCTTCCATTCTCATCTGTCCAGCAGCTGGGCCCACTTGAACTCCATAAACTGTGTCCACACACAAAGTCTCCAACGCAGCAGCAGCGAGCTGTGGGGCCAGCGACGCCACCAGTACCTCCATCTCAGCGGTCCCGTCTGCTTCCCCTCTCTCGCAAAGCCAAGACCAGAAGGATTTGCCACGGCAAACATAAAAAGTTGCCTCTTTTCCCTAAAACCATCGTCTCCCAAGGAAATCCACCCAAAAAGAAAAAAGCAACACCAGAAAGCACTTTAAAACCTGTTGCCGGGTGTCACCACGCTTTCAACCAAACCACCTCCACACACAGCCCAGAGTTCCTTTCCGGAACACAGCCCGGGGGAATCTTGTTTATTTTTATCTGGGGTTATATAGTATAATAAAAGAAATATTCCTTTTCTCGTGGCTGGGTTTTTTTTCCTTCGCTACTACACTTTTCTCTCCTGAATCCTCCTGAGCTCCTGTGATACAATCTTGAAAATTTACACCATAATGAAATCAAGAGGGGGTAAGAGAGCCTGGGGAGTGAACTGGCATCCGTGCTAATCGATAACCTACTTCGGAATGAAAGGAGGCGGGCCCCCCCATCCTGCACACCCAGGCCCCACCGCCCGCCTCCTCCTCGGGGTGAGCCTTAATGGCTGCTCTCACAAAGCCAGGGGCAATCTTAGCCAGGTGATCCATTAGCGGGAAACTACTATGAAAGAAGCCAGAGAGAAATCAGGGTAAAGAGGTTAAACAGCACAAAAGTGATTTAAAGGGGACAGAAAGGGTCTGAATTGGTGTGTGAAAGAGATAGAAGAAACCTCGCCATGGAAAGACCCTGAGAGCCCTGGCAAATTCCTCTCTCGCACAGTAAGGTGGCGGCTCTCGGGCCTCTGGTGTCCGAAACGCTGGGGTGGGGAGGGGAGGCAGGACCCCCACCCGCACCCCCTCGTCTCACCCACAGTAGAGAAACCTAGGAAGCTGCTCAAGGGCTCCAGAAGGACCCCAAAGGCTGCTCTGGTCACAAGCCAGTGTGTGACCATGTCTGTGAATTGCTCCTTCCTGTCCTTCCCTCTCTTGCCATTTCCCCAGAGATCCAGGCCCATGAACTAACTGCCCACGTGCTCCAGACAGAAAAACTCACACAGTGCTCAGCCAGGGCCACAGGAGCAGATTCCAACCTTTTATGAAGTGACTACAAATTATCTCTCTTGGCCACTCTACCACCTCCAGCATCTCAAGTTCAATGCACAAACCAAAGAGAGAGACACCAGTGCCTCCCGCACTTGGGAACGGGGAGACTCTGGCATCCTCAACATATTTCCCAGGAAAACCAGCGTTCCAAGGAAACCACATGTTTCAAAGGCAAGATACTCCTGTAAAAGTATCAGAAGAGTCTCTGGACTGTCTCCGCTGGGGGCTCCTCCACGCGTCTGTCGGCAGCTGTCCTTGACCGAGGATCTGGTGCCCTGGACGCAAACCTGCACTTTTGCACCCTGCTCCGGGCCGCCCACGCCCGGCGTAGTGGTGAAGAGGGTCACTTTCCCATTACGTATATTTTACCACAGCTCAAGAAGGACAATTTAGACTGAAGACCATCAGGAGACGGCGATAGGGGACAGCCAGGAGACCGGTCACAGCACAGACGGAAAAAAACAAGCACTTGCACAGAAAGCAAAGCCTTCAGGACGGCACCCCTCTTATTTTAAAATGCAGCCCCGTGACAACAACACGGCCACTGCGGAGGGTGTGGGAGGTGGAGGAGGGACGGGGGTGCATCAGTGGTGGTGGACAGAGACTTGACTTGGGGCGGTGAGTGTACAGTACAGTGTGGACAGGTGACGTGCTGTGGAATTGTGCACAGGAAACCTGTATGATTTTGTTAGCCAGTGTCACCCCAACAAATAAAAAGGAAAAATAAAATGAAATGCAGCCCCAAACCCACAGTGACAAACCCCAAGGTCACTTTTGGTGACTTGGTTGTGGCCGAAAGGTCTGAGCTCCGAGTGCAGTGCCTGGCACATAGTAGGTGAATAAGCAGCTCCAGGCTTAGGACTGGTTCCGAGGTCCAGGACTTTCTGCTGGCACAGGGCAGTGGTGGTGAGATACGGCCTCCGTGTGACCTTCTCCTAGGGGACAGAATATGCTCCACCCAGGCACGTTGGGAAGTGCCTGGCCCCTTCACGTCACCAGCGGCCACAGAAGCCCTCCCTGTGCACACTCGTCAGCCCTCCTCCCTTCCACGCCCATGACCTTCAGGTTCTCCTGCCTGCATGGAAGCCCATCCCGGTCCATCCCTGTGCTGGCTCTTCATGTAACGCCTCTACCTCCTCTCCAAACACAAAGCCACAATCCCCCCACCCACTCCGAGTCTTTCATTTCCTCAGCTGGAACCCAGGACCTGAGGCCATTAAACCTGCAATAGGGAAATCCAGGGTTGCAGGGGTTCAGGAGAGCATTTTTCTCTTAGCGTCACTTGAAGGGTCATTTTACTAATCAGAAACAGACCCAGACCGCCACCGCCATCATCCATCACCAGAAGGCCAGGGGGAGACACACACACCCGGACAAGTAAAATCAAAACCACGAGGCCATGAATCCCAGCCCTTCGCCTCACAGTGAGCGAGCGAGGGAAATGAGGGCTCCGCAGAGACGGCATTCAGACGAGGATGCCAGGAAGTCTCAGCTCTCTGAAACATGCTTTCCTGGCTGCTCAGGTGGCCATCCATCAGTGTCACTGTCTGCGTCATCATGCTAAGAGGCACCCACGAAGCCCAGCTTCTCCAAAAGTTTGACACTCCACAATCCACTGCCCCTCCCCAGAACTCTGAGTGGCGTTACTTAACCCTACTCTTTTATTCAGACTTTGTTTTCTCTTATAGGGAATTGGGGGTCAATAAAGACAGGGCTGTCTTAGTTTAAGAAATAGGGAGCCGGTCACACCTCTGTGTGTCTGTGCGGAAGTCCTGGCCAGTGGTCTGCAGACCCCTCTGCAAACCACCTACTCAAAAAGCACCAGAGAGCCCTGGCTGGTGTAGCTCAGTGGATTGAGCACGGGCTGCGAACCAGGCATCGCAGGTTCGATTCCCAGTCAGGGTACATGCCTAGGTTGCAGGCCATGTCTCCCAGCAACCGCACATTGATGTTTCTCTCTCTCTCTCTCTCCCTCCCTTCCCTCTCTAAAAATAAATAAATAAAATCTTTAAAAAAAAAAAAAAAAAAAGCACCAGAGAGTTAAGTGCATCACGCCAGGTTCTACTCATAAGTCAACGCCACCTACAAAGGTCACAGGAAGAATCAGCTGAGATCCAGAGGACCATCACCTGCTGTCCCATCCTTCCTCTCTGGTTGAAGGCACAGGTTACAGGAGGAGCTAATCCACCAGTTGTCCCCGAGCCCTTACACTGAGTGTGGAAGAGCTGAACCAGATGGCATGTCTAGCTGGTGTCTTGAGGGGAGAAGCGTCTTGGAGGAAGTAGCTGACACATGGCACATTACACACCTGCCAGGACCTTCAGTATCTTATAGACCTTCTATGCCTTCAACTAACTGCCAGGCTGCCCGTCAAGGGTATGCAGCTTAATCAAGGGAGTGAACAGGGGTGGGTGCGGACTATGTCAGATCTGGGGGATTGCGTACCTGGAGACAGGCCCAGCTACAGCACACACAGGGACTTGGGGTGGGGGCATCCCAGTTGTCACCTGGGATGAAGAAAAAGAAGGAAATAAAGTCCCATCACCGACCCAAAAATGCATTTGCCTGAATGTTATACCAGAATTTCGCTGGTCCCCTTGCATGGAATATGACGTTTTACTCACTAGTGAATTCTGGTATAACATTCACATAGCTGAAACTACGTCTTCCCAAAATTTTCTTTGAAAAATAATGCCAGTGTCTTATAGGGAATAAACACTAAAGTAAAATTGCTCGGAATAAAATTTTGCAGCTAAATAAAGCAATGCTTCTAGGCTTGTGGCCCTTCCCTTTTAACTGTAGACAGGAAGAGAAAACAATTAGAAACGGGACAAATAAAAAGAGGCTTTCGAGGAAGCATTGATACAATAAAAGAGATCTTAGAACTCAGATTTTGGCTTCTTCGTTATTTTTAAATCATGGCTGGACTCTGACTTTCTACATCTTGCCACAAACTTACATCTTCTCATATTTTGTACCTGTTTTTGGTTGGTTGGTTAGCTGGTTGGTTCTTCAAATCTTTACGTGACGGGGGATAAATGGCAATGAAAAATAAATTTAAAATGAACTATTCGAAAAAACTAAGAAATAAAATCTTCACGTGACAGAACCATGAAGGCTCTCGGCCCACAGAGCCCCACCCTCCGCTGGAATTTGTCCCTTCCATCTCCCGAGTGCCCTGTCCTGGGTCTCTGAGTTCACGTCACCACCTGAGCTGAGTCCCCAACATAACCACGCCCATGGCGCAGGCGGCCCGCCTGCCACCCAGAGTGGACGGGGCTGAACCCCGGGCCCTGAGACCTGGAAAGGCTGAGTTCCAGCCTTCTAAGAGTGTCATTCGTTTTAGGTGGAGCTAAATGATACAACTCAGATTTCATCCTTCCTCAAAACCATGGGGAAAGAAAAAAAACTGGATCTGAACCTAGCATTTAGTAACATATATATATATTCATTACCCATGTTCACATGTAATTCACACACAGAGTTTAGTCCTGTGCAACCTTCACTCCAGGAATATAGGATTACATCATCGGTATTTTTGTATTAACATGAACGTAGGTTACAAAAATATCTGTAGAAACTGAAGCTCCACTCTTACATTTTTCCTCACCTATTTCTAGCTGCTATCTAGCGTGGCTGTCACCCTATCCTTCCTCCTTTCTCTGCTGAGCTTCACTGGAGTCTGGGGGCCGCCTGGCTCTAAGCTGTAATGGAATATGTCGCCTCTCACTTCGGGGTCACCACACTGAACCTGGGCCCCATCAGCAGCATCTGAAAGTAGTCCCTGCACCATCCATGGGTCTGCTTAAGACAAAAGCCACTGTTCTAGCTTTGCGCCCTTGCGGGAAGTCTCAACCAGGAAAGGCAGCAAGGAATGAGCAGCGGGCCCCACAGAAGAAACCCCGATTAGCCAGAGTCCATGAGAATGGTTTGAAGGAGGCTCTGCCAGGAAAGCTTGGGAGTTTCATGGTTTGATGGCACCTCGTCTGGGGACAGAGCCCAGAGGCAGGTTCCGCTCTGGCGAATTCCCTTTGCCCACTGTCAGATATCCATAAGAAGTCAGGTATTTGAACTACCCTGAAATCCTACAAGCTCAGGGCAGCCCAGCTCCAGAAAAGGGCAGGCAGGTTCTTGGGCTCTGACCTGAGCTCACTGGTGACCTTAATCAAGGGTCAAGGTGACCAGCACAGAGAGCATGCTGTACAAATAGTTATGGAATAGTAAAAGGAAAAAAATCCTCTTGATCTCTCTACCCTTCTTTCGTTTGCCTCTTAAATGAAGTTAAGACAGACCCCTGGTACTCAGCCACAACATTCCTAAGACGGATGCTGAGAGTAAGAAAGGAAAAACAGTAGCAAAGGCCCAGGACAGAGCCCTGATGGGAGCAGCTATCTAAATATAAGGTTGTATCAACTTATCTGATCTTTAAAAGAGCCCATTTGGTTTGCCTCCAAAAAAGCAAGTCATACAAAATGCGGTGCCAAATTTATAAATTTATTCTGCTATCATAAATACTGCTGTCACATTCCCAAGTGCTAATAAGTCATTTTTTTAGTTTACTGCAAAATGTGCAATGTAATTATCATAACATATTAGTAACTTATGCAAGGAACCACTCAAAGTACCACCCTCACAAAGACTTGTCAGCTTCACGTGTTTCCTCAGTGACAATGTCCACCAGTGGTAAATTTCCGGAACCAGTATGGGCGCCAATGAAACAGTGGGTCTGCCCTGGTTTCTGTGAACAGAGTAACTAGGGTCCTGCCCGTGACACATGCCAACCAGCAGCCAGTGTGGCAGGAGAAGCTGACAGGCTCCTGGCTGGCCAAGGCCAAGGCCAGGCTTCACAGGGGGTACGTGGAAGTGAGAAAAAGGAGAACAGGATGATGGTCCAGGCACCTCACCTGGCTGAGTTTTCCCATCAGCAAAGTGGGGACGGTAAGCTACCCAAGTCATAGGGCAGGTGCGAGCATCAAACGTGACACCACACCTAGCGCGCTCCAATGCGTCTGCTGGTTAGACCCACGAATGCCACCGTCTCTCTTCAGGGGCTATCACTGGATGAAGTCATCCCTGATCGCACAGCCCACAGGCATCTCTCCTGTCTTAGAACACTGTTTCATGACACAGTTTGTGTTGCTATCTGTGTGTGTGTGTGTGTGTGTGTTAAAATACGCATACTATGAAATTGATGATTTTGACCGTTTTTAAGTGTTCAGTTCAGAGGCACTAAGTACAGACTCATCACTGTGCAACCGTGACCGCCATCCACGTCCAGCACTGTTTCCCTCTTCCCGATCTCTCAACTCACTAAGCAACAGCTCTCGATCCCTCCTCCCCCAGGCCCCCAGCAACCGCCATTCTACACCATTCTGTCCCTGTGGATTTAACAGCTCCAGGTACCACCTATAAGTGGAATATTCCAGTATTTGTCCCTTTGTGTCTGGCTTCTTTCCCTGAGCATAATGTCCTCAAGGTTCATCCACGCTGTAGCATGGGTCAGGATTTCCTTCCGTTTTAAGGCTGAGTGGTATGTACGCTCCATTGGATGCGTCCACCACAGTTTGTGTATCCATTCACCCGGGGATGGACACTCGTATTGCTTCCACCTTGGGCTCTGGTGAACAATGCTGTCGTGACGAGGGTGTTGTATTGCCATCCTGACGTACTACAAGGCATCAGCATTTGTTCCAACGCGTGTCCAAGTTCTACATTGTCATTTACGTCTTGTGAAGGCAGCACGCTGGGCCCCTCCTTGGACAGCTGGTGTCCAGCAATGCCGCATTTCTCAGGGGTCGCGTAGACCCTCGAGGATGCTTCTGTCTTCCATTCACGAGAGTCCCTGGAAAACCTCGCCTTTTTCAGCCTCCACTCCCCACTCCCCACTCACCTTATTAGACTCGACTCAGCTGTCACCACTTCTAAGAAACCACCTCATCCCACCTCCTATCCAGCCATGACGAGCGTTCCTTAAAGAAGTGTCATGACAAAGCAGTGGCAATGGCCTGTGGCAATAGCCTGAAGCAGTGGAGGCTGCTCCCCCATGTGCCCCTAACCACACTCAGCCCTTTATTTCCACACCCACCCCACCCAGCAGGCTGTGCAGGATGCCAGAGCACGGCTGTGTGTTAACCACCTTTCTGTCCCCAGCACCAAGTCCAGAGGCCGTATTCCTAGGTGGTAAAGGCCAAGAAATGTTGGACACACAGATGACCAGATAGATAACCGGAGAAATGGATGAGAGAATATACAATGAATAAACTGAGTGTTAATTGTGGTGAATGAATCTTGGAGTAAGGAGGGTACCATCTAGATACATAAATTTTTACTTTTTTCTAAAACGGCAGTTTGGATACTAACATTTAATGAACGCCTACTATGTGCCACACAAAACATGCCTACGAAGCAATTATCATTCACACCATTTACACAAGTGAGGAACCCGAGACAGAAAGCAGGAAGTCCTCCTCCCGTGCATAGAGCTGGTAAATGGCAGAGCAAACGAGGATGGTCTGGCTCCAAGAGTCAAGCTTTTAATCATAACAGCAATGCAATGCCGCATAACCTCGAAGCTTCCCTCTGTGCTAGTGTTCTATGCTGATGAAATGCTAATGACTAAAAAGGATGTTCTGAGGTCTCCAAGAGTAAAGGTGATGAACGATGTTAAAAATTAATGGCACTCATTTAAACTGACATAGCAAATTGAATTTCGCCCTATGTGAGAATGATAAAGAGGGACTGGCAAGTCCATGATCCTACTAAGGAGATACGAAAGGATCCTCTTAGCCAGAGCCATCCAGAGAATTTCTTTCAAGAACTAGCACCACCCCAAGGATGTCTACGGCCAAACCACCCTGCTTCCTCACCACCCTAGCCAGAATGACGCAATGACGCAAAACCGGCCAACTGCACTTTCCTCTCCCTCCAAACTCAGGGGCAACCCCAGGCCATTACAGGGAGAGAGATTCCTTTACTATTCCAGACACCACCACCACCCCCCACCACCCTAGATGGGATGCAACATCACCACCTCACCCAGTCACGGAGGCAGAGCTGTGTCCACTGTGCAGTGTCCCTTCTGGGACGACAGGAGACATTCATTCAGCCCGAGGGGCAGCGTCTGAAAAAGTGGCCTCACGCTTGCCCTCTCAGGTGAGTTCCAAGCAGTGATAATACACTCCCTGCTTCGAAGACCTGGGACCCATTCCAAGCACCCAGGGGCATCCTCACCATCCAAGATCCTACAAGGCTAGAGGGGAAGATAACCGCATTATGCTGAGCAGAAACAAGGGCAGTGGCTCATAAGGAATTCCAGGACCTCCCAACTAGCTGACCCATACACACCTAGACTGGTGTCCTCGCAGGTGAAGGACTGCGCTCATGCTTGGGTCCCTGTGAGTTTCAGTCCTCCACAGAACAGGAGACGCGTCGGCGGAACGGCATTGTGTCACCCCTGGGACTAGTCCCAGGGTCACCTCCTCCCGCTCCAGGTACGACCAGCATCCCCTTCCCTTCTCCCCAGTGACGTTTTCATTACACAACAGGGGGAAGGAGGACCTTGTTCTGTCAAAGGGCCAGAAATCCTTAGAGAATCCGTGTATTTAACCAATAGTTAAAGTCTACTGGGTGTACAGGCACCAAACAAAACATGAAATCAATCAGCTACGATGACTACATAGCCAGGGTTCAGAGTCAAGGAGATCCCTAAGGGCAAAGTATGTGCATAAAGAAATCAGAATCAGGTGGAGAGGTGGGAGCCTGGAGTGTTCCAAGGAACCCCGGCCAGTTGCTCAGCCTCTCCATCATTCCGTTAGCTCCTTCCTGACCATCTTAAAGAGGCATGATGGAGAATCACTAAGAACCAAGAACCACAAGTACTGCATAAAAAAAAGTATATTAGCACCAACGACCACCACAAAAAGGCTATAAGCAGCCACTTCCTTCCCGAGAGGCTGCCTCACACAGGAAGCGGAGAGGCGGGTCAGGCACATTAAAACCGTGCCCCTTTGTATTACATTTGCCACCCTGGCTGCAAAAAATGCTCGTAAAGCCATCATTAGCAGAGTTGCAGCTGTCAACCCTTCCTCCACTCTCAGCCTGTGGAGACAGTTAGCATCCTTCTGGCGAATGCCCTTTAATTGCACAGCCCACTTTATTAGCTGCCTTGACCTCCAATAAAAGCTTCGGCCTCACAATGTCTGCAGCTGAGACGAGATGTCTCTGGCGTTACCTAGAGGTCTGCTTCCTTCAGGTTCCCACAAAGTACGCACACGCCAGCTAGACAGACTTCTCCTTGGCAATTTCACAAATAATTACAAGAGCAAATTTAGGAACAAGAACAAGAGGAGCAATAAGGGACAGCATCTGAGAACGTAATCACATGGAGGGTTTGTTGTGCCGAAGGCCATGTGCCGAGCCAGGGGTGCCTGGCTCCAGAACGCTCCCTGAAACTAAGTGCAGAGATCCAGGTGCAAGAATGAGGAGGAGTAAATGGTATTCCTGCCGCTCTGTGCCTCTTCTCAACTGTCCTGATGAGCTCTGATGGGCAGGTCAAGGCCAGGTGGAGCCCTGCTTTTTGCATCTGTGCTCCCTGAATTATACTTAGACTAGAATGCAAACATAAAGTATTATAGCTCAAGCAGGAGGGACAGGTTCCACAGGAGGAAGACAGTTCAAAGGGGCCACCTGGGCTAACGCTAAAGAAAAGTCAAACGGATGAGGACTTAATCTGCCTCACTGACTTATTTATAAACCACGGTATCAAAGACTGCAGGGCGACTCTACACCCAAGTCGTGGGCATGGGATATGTGAATATTGGTCTAAATAGTTAGGGCCCTTATCCACACATGTGAAGGAGTAGAAAAAAAGGAGAAATTAGAGGGACCTAAAAAGGTTTTGGAAAAAAACTTAGATGGAGAATGTTTTTTAGGAATAAGGAATAAAATGCTTGGGGTCTAGGGTTCCTATTTTGCCACCCAGGACAAACGCCCTGCAAATTATCTCTAAATCCTAACCAGTATGGCACATTTTTTCAATGTAAAACAAACTTTAAGTGGTCTTATAAATAAGACAATACCTTTTCTCAAACATTCCTTGCCAAATGGCTCTTCTCAAATCAATTGTCCTTTTGTTTGTCCAAGTTTATTTCTGCTTACAATACTGGGGACAGTCAAGTAAACAGCTTTATTAAGAAACAGGAAGAATCTGGCCAGTCTATTTATGATCCAAAGTCCAAAGACAGACTCATCGGCCATGAGGATGCTACCAGTACCTTCGTTTGGAGGGGCAAAGAAGGGGACACACCTTGGCTGGCTGAATCCCACCAAGGTAGCAGCTAAAGGAACAGCTTCTGGCTCTTGGTGCAGCCAGGAATCCATTCCAGGCTCCGGAAACAGATCCCTCTGGAATGTGGGGGCAAGGACTGAGCTCCTTAAAGTCCCAGGGCTTCTCTCTGGCCTCACAGAGACTTGCAGGCTTGGAAAGAGTTTGAAGACCACTGACTCGCCCTCTTGGTTTGCAACAGAAAAATAAAGCCCAAGTCAGACAGACTTGCCCAAGATCACAATGCTAATTAGTGCTAGAGCCGTGACTGCACCCCCTTGTCTCCTCATCTAAGAACCGTCCTTTTTAACCTAAACATCTGGGATTGTCAGCAACTTCCAGTGCCTCCCAACCACCCGCCCCTTTGTCTCCCCTTCCTTTCCCCTCTCTCATTCTTCCTCCTTCTCTTCCCCTCTATCTTATCCCTCTTCTTTCTACCCTTCCCCCTTCTATAGCCCAGCCCCCATCGCCTAGCTTGGCGGAAAACAAGTGATGCTCCAGTTCATAGCTGTGCGACCACAGGTAAGACACTCAAGGGCACCGCTTCGGCTGCCATGTTCAAGATCAAGGCGTCCCTCTGCGGTAAGACACACAACTGAGCCAGGCAGCTGATTATTTTTCTTAAACAATAGTGGTTGCCAGGTGTTTGTTTGAATTCAACCGTCCATTTTCTATATGACCATTTGGATCAGTGGCTCAGTAACTTTGGTTGTTGTTGTTGGTTTCTGATTAGTTATAAGTCAGCCACCGATGGCGGCGTGAAACCACCAGTTAGACGGAGCGGGGTGTCAGAAGGTAGTGATTACAACTCTAAAGAAAGCAACCACCGTCAATAAGATGATAGTGTTTCATGGGAAAGCACAGCCGTTCATCACTGCTAATTAAAAGACGGAATTACACAGGAAAATCTCCAGCCCTTTGAGTTCCTATGTTATCTTAGAAAAAATCCTGAATTAGCAACTACAAATCTAAGACATTACTCAGATTAGATAAAGAATGGTTGGAAGTTTATACTTCTCACTCCTGTGGCGGCGAAGTGAACTCTGAGTGATTGTTTTCAGTTCACACTTTAAAAATAAAGCCATTTTGTGTGTAAGGACTATCAGAGATTTCAAAACCATGTTGTAGAGAAAGCTAAAACTCCTTCCAAGAACTTTCTGTGGCTGGTAACAATATTGAGCTTAAACTCCATTAAGTTGAAAAGATGGATAAAAATGACCCTTAGCAGTGACCTGGTCTATAACACTTCAGATACATTTAGACAGTTCTGCTTATCAGAAGAACTAACTCTACCCCGGAGCCTCCCTACACGTTCACCCATGTGGCAGCAAATGAATATAGATTGTTTCTAAATCCAACTTTATAAGAACCCTCTCTGCCCAGGTCAGCGCCAGCTCTGGGAGCCAAGATTTGTGCAGGAAATACTTCTTGGTGGGGGAGGGGGTCCTTATTCCCAGACCCCTCCGCCAGGTCTGGTCGGAATTGAGGCGATAGGATCAGCAGAGTGTAACTGCAGAGCAGACTGCGAAGGATAAAACTGGATTGGAAGGCAGATAAGCCTGCATTCCTGGTGCTGCTGGGTCTGCACATTGCATGCACAGTCGCTGGGCTAAGTCTGCTCTCTCTCCTGCATCCATCAGCACCCCATGCTCCCCGCAGGGCCTCCGACAGGGGCGGGTCTCAGAGACAGGATCTCTGTCTGCGTCAGCGTCTCAGTCCACATCCGTGGCCTCTCTACCCACAGGGGTGGCTGTTTTTATCAACTGAGCATTCCTCAGTTTTCTGTGGAGCCACCCTACAAATGAATAAATAGTTTAAGATGCTTTATTCACTTGCAAGGTGGTTCCATTTTCTCTAACTGCTGCTTTTTCATTTGGTGTCTAGGCAGTGGCAGAAGGAAAGTTGGGGGAGAGAGGGGTGAGGAGAAAAGGGGAAGGGAGGGAAGGGGATTTCTTAAAACTCAACTTCACTGGAATAAAGATGGGCTGCCTATCATCCTACAATTTCACTTGATCCCTACGGCAACCTCAGTGCAGTGCTGTCTCGGCCCCCATGTAGAGATGGGGATAACTAGATTCCAAAAGGCCGGGAGGATCAGCCTGAATGAATGGATCCCCCTTGACTTCTCAGTGTCCTCAACAACTTGAATGCTGCCTCAGATGTCCTTATTTCTCCACCCACTCCTGGCCTTTCTCCAGAATGGCAAAATGTTCTAACAAAGATCCTCACTGACCCCCTATTTGCCGATTCAATGGAAACCTCAGTCCTTACCTCCTTGATCCTCCAAGGAGGGTTCCTGGCCCCTACCCCCAGAAGCTCTCTCCCCCCTCAGTCTCCATGACGCCACCGTCTCCTCTGTTCCTCCCCCTTTTCTGGCCTCTCCTTCTTGGTCCCCCTTCCTGACTCCTCCAGCTACCTGTCCCTTCAGTGTCAGTGGGTCCCCCCACTCTGTGCTCAGGTGTCTACTGTCTCACTCCACACATGCTCCATGGAGAGCTCGCCCATCTGTGGATTCCACCACCTTCTTCATGGTGATGTCTCCCAGACCCACGTCTCCGGCTCTGAATCCACCCTAGAGCCCCAGCTGGACCTCTCTGAAACATTCTGCTTCAAGTTCTACAGAGCCCAAACCAATTTTATTATCCACAGCCACCCTCAAAAATCAGACACACAATAACAGAAACCCTCTCTGCCTGAGTTCTCCATCTCAGTGAATGGCAGCACCACCCATCCACTGCCCCTGCCGGAAATCTGGGAGGACACCTCGTCTTCCTCCTCTCCCTCCGACCGGTAGCTCAACTGCTGCCCTTCGTGGATTCTCCAGGTACAAGATGGGTCAGGCCCAAACTGGTTTTCATTCCCACTGCCACTGCCTTAGTTCAGGCCTGCGTCAGCACCCGCTCCGGCCAGGGCCCTCTGCCTGCACTCCACGACTGCTTCTCCCAGGCCCCTCCCCTCTCACTACCAGGGCAGTCTCTCTTAAATGAGTATCTGATCACTTTCCTCCCCTCCAGAAAGCTCTGGCATGGCTGCCCAAGGCCCACAGGACAATAGCCAAAGTCCCCAGCCTGCAAGGCCCTTCAGCCTCTCTCTCCCCGACACCTTGCCAGTCTGTCACTCACCCATGCACACACCGTGCTATGGTGACAAGACATAGCAGCAGGTGCCCAAGAGTACTGAGCACAAATCACCCCTTTGTGCCTTATGCCTGCTGTTCCCTCCCCCCAGCATGTTGGTGTGTGACCCTGCTCATAGGATGAACCCTGCTCATGCTTGTAAGGTCAGCTGGAGCCCCACCCGTCCGGGCTGCCCCCTGGCCCCTGCACAGCCTGTGGGCTGGCACTCGGTGCACTGCATGCTGACTCTGTGGGTTCCCTGTCTGTGTCTAATACTGGATAGAATTCAGGGGAAGTTTTTAGGTTTTTTTATATCTTGTTATAGTGTGGCATAGTACTACTGTAGCTGGTACACGAACAGGGGGGAAAATGCTTACTGGCAAGTGAATGTGAAAGTAGAAATAATAAATGAAACATTAGCAACCTGAATCCAGCAGCACATTTTAAAAATATGCTGTGGGAGGTTTGTCACAGGAATGCAAGGATGGTTCGTTGTTAGGAAATCAATGATAATAAATCACAATATTGACAGATCTAAGAAGAAAAATCGTATGATCATCTCCCTAAAAACTGAAAGCACCTTTGGCAAAATATAACACCCATTCCTGAATAAAAGCACTAGATAACACAGAAATTGATGTTTTTTACAAACATGTAAAACATCCCTTAAGTTTTACAAACATGTATAGAACTCAGTCCACAAGCCAGTGTGTCACTTAGTGGGGAACACTATACTCTCCCAGTGGATCAGAAATCTCAGTATTAAAAAGGAAGCTATAGACATGCTCAAAGAAAACACAGGCGAATTCCTTTAAAAGCTGGGTGGGGCTCCTGTAAGTCTGATCCTGTGGGGCAACCTGCGATAAAAGAGCGTGACTTCACATTGGTGGGATAACTAACATAAGGCTCTGGCCCCAGAACAAAAATATTGAAAAAGTTTTAAAACCGCAGGAGTGGAAGACAGACCTCCCTCTAAACATGATTTGAAATCCAGTTTATTTGGATGGAGATGGGGTCTGGGGCATCCCAAACAGGATGGGCAGAAGGATGGACATTGATTTCCCATTCTGATACATATTTCCAAAGGAATTTAAGGATACTGATGTCTCGTCTCTCTCTTTGCACCACTGTGAGCGCACTGAGACATTCCTGACTGGGCGAGCAAGTACTTCAGGAGCGATCCGCGGCAGCTCATTCCAGACGGTAAGGCCGCACGTCCAGGAGGCTCGTAAAGGGAAAGATACTACAATCAGCCCGAGGCTCACGGCTGCAGTTACAAGGAAATCAGCCGTGAGTTCCTGAAAAGAGGCTGCGGCCCCTCGCAGCCCCCACCAGTGTGCAGGCTTAGCCAGGACGGAGCAGAGCCCAGCGGAAGTCTGGTCGCCCCGCTGACCTTGCGCGGCCTCGCCCGGCTGAGGGTCGGCACAGGGCCCTGGGCAGGGTGTTTCAAAAAGAGCTGACAAGAGAGTCTCCGCTGAGTGATGATTAAATGGGAGGAAGTTCCTTTTTCCCCTCCATTTCATCCCAGCCAAGAAAATGACTCAGCTCGGACTCTTGACGCCCTCATGCATTTTTCCCACCGCCGAGCCCCACGCCGAGCATGAGGTTACCGTCTGGGGGCCCACGAAAAATCACCGTCATTCACATCGTCTCTGGAGCAGGGCTCTCCCACTCCTGCAGTTCGAGCGCGAGGGACCCTCAATGGCTTGGGGGGTGAAAGCGTCTTTGGACTCCTCTGTCCCTTGCACTTTGCTTCATTCTGTGACCAGAACCCCTTTGGCCGCCTGGAGTCCAGGGTAAAGAAAAAACTCGGTGGCTCTTCATTTTGCTACGAGATTTTGTGTGTGTGCATATATGCAGATATGTGCATAGTATAGTGCCTCGCGCCTACTACTGATCCTGGTAAGTCGTTTAGAGTCACCCTTATCCCGTCGCCAGTTCTACCAGCTAATGAACCGTACAGCCTGGGACAGAATGCCGAAGGGCAACAAAAATGCTGCCTAGGCTTTAGTGACTTAATCCTTCCAAATGCTGACAAATTACTGGACTCGGCCTCTAAAAATCACATCTCTAATGCAATAATCCTATCTGCAGTGAGTGTGGGAGAAATCACTACAGGCCAGGGATTTTTACAAAGTGAATTAAGTCACTATTTTACAAAAAAATGACCTTTTTGGTTCACAATTAAAAGTGGGGTAGAATGCAATGCCATTATTCCATAGTTTGCTAAGCCCTAAAGGAGAAATTACTGTTCACATGTGTCTACCAGGAATGTTTCTATAATCCCTAAAATGTTCCAGAAATTTTTTCATGATAAATGCTACAGGACTCATTCATTATTGATATTATCTATTATAAGCTGATCCTTTATTTCAAATACTTCTGAAGTGGAAAAGATTCAGATGAAGCTTTCTGAAAATAGTCCTGTGTTCTCAGACTTCACATCAAATTTTGTCATAATTAATAAGTATTTAAAATGCAGTGTATGTTATCTATTTATAAAATGTCTTGCAATAGCTTCTAGGGGCTCTTTTAAATAGAGTTATTTTTTCATACCCCTGTTCTGGAGCTGGGGAAATACAAATATATATATATAAACGCTCCACGTCTAGACTTACTTGGGCTCTATTTAGAGTCTACGCTTGGTGTTTTTAAACAGCTACGACACATTCTTTCTTTCATCTTTGTGACTCTTGGCCACACTTCTCAGTGTGTCTGGCTAATCTTCCTGATATTTCTGGGGCATAAATGGACCCAGAATATGTGACTGAGAACAAATCAGATAGGAATGTCTTTCTGGAGCCCCTTTTTTTTACATAAAAGAAGATTTTCTTTTATTGATATGGAAATGAACAGATGTTTGATAACCTTTTGCCAAGCTGGGACATTTCTGCTTACTCCAGGGAATCCCTGTGGGCCGATGTTTCGCAGGGCTCACACTGCGGATTCAAAAGTTCTGTCGTGGCTATCCAAACGATCTCGGATAGCCCCAAAACGGGAGATTCATTCCTTGGCCCCCGTTTCTGGCTGGGTGCCTCGACTGTGTATAAAACAGGAAAGACACTCTTGCCAGTGGATATAAATGGCTTTATATTTACACACTGAAACCCTGCACTGGGTAAGAGTGCTGTTGTACTTGAAATCCCAGCACCTTACGAATCCACGTTCTTTTGTTTTCTTCACTTACCAGCCCTCGAAAAGAAATTATATAAACCCAGTAAGTACTTTTCTACTGCCCGAGGTAATAAAAATCGAGTGTTGTCCAGTTGGCCACCAGGCACACGCCTTTCCTCACCCAGGCGAGGACGCTGGAAAGGCGGAATCCAGGGCTTCGGGGAGGGCTGTGTGAGCTCCCAATTGTCACTGCTCCACTGTGGTGTCTGTTTTATCCTTAAATCTGCCTCTGGTCTCTGTCTCCTTCCAGAAACCCCAAACTCAATGCACAGCACCAAATCCGTCATCCTCGTCCTTCTCGCTGAGCTCCACCCAAATCTGCGTCCCCGCCTACCTCCTGCCTCAGCAGGAAACTTAAAAATACAGAGGAAGAGCCCTGGCTGCTGTGGCTCAGTGGACTGAGTGCTGGCCTGAGAACCAAAGGGTCGCCAGTTCCATTCCCAGTCAGGGCACATGCCTGGATTGCAGGCCAGGCCCCTAGTAGGGGGCATGTGAGAGGCAACCACACATTGATGTTTCTCTCTCTCTCTTTCTCCCACCCTTCCCCTCTGTCTAAAAATAAGTAAATAAAATATCTTTTAAAAATACAGAGGAAAACTGATTGACTCAATGTCACAAAATAAATCAGTGGCGGAGTAAGACCTAAAACCAAATCACCCTAACATAAGAAAGGTCTTGGATGTGCTAGTCTGCCTTTGACTTTGAAATGCCTGCCTAGGAGACTTTTAATACTACCTAGTAGAATTTAATACTCTATTTAAGAAAATATTCCCTAAGTACAGTTAAGCATCTTAAGCAAATTACAAAGATGACTTTTGCTAATTACCCATCAAAAACATGTCTTTATCCTCCAAACTCTCACTCTCTAGGGCCAACTACACGCCGGAGTCACAACAACATCTCTTGCTCGTATGAAACTTAACTCCTTCTGTGCCTGAGGGCTACAGGGGTCCACAGTTTGCCCACAAACCCACTACCGGAAGAAGGACGGCCTTGTCCCAGGGACATGGGGCTTCTTCCATGGTGGTCAAGAGAATGCAGCATTTACTTGATTAAAAGGCTGCAAACTCTAAAGGTGCAATGAGAAGTGCACCTAAATCGGAGGGCACCAGTGCTTCAGAAGTGAAAACAACTGAAATTACTATTCCCAGAGACACGCAGAATGTTTTCAGTTAAAATCAAGGCCCCCCATCTTGGTATTAACAATAAAAAAATCCAAAGCACCACGGGTTCTCATTAAGTCTTGCGTACCCCCTGTACCCAAGGCCAGCACCACGGTGCTGGGTCACACAGAGAGCCCCAGGCAGCGGCGTGGCACCGCATGACATTACTATGTGCACCAAAAGCAATCCTGTGTGACTGTCCACATAATGTGTCCAGAGCACTGAGGTGCGGCAGGCCCCACCCTCCTTCTGGACTCTGACAAGAGCGGCTTCCCGAGTCTCTTCACTCCACCAGTAACTGAAATCAGCAAATATACTGAGTTGCCTCCTGTAACCCTGTGAATGAATTTCCCAGGCTGCTTCAACCAAACCCAAAACCTGCTTTGTCACATGACCCCACAACACACGAAGGACAGATTTACATTTCAACATTTGTTTTTTCTTCCTCTGGATTCCCTTCTCTTCCTCCATTTTTGTGAGAAGGGTGTATTTTGATTTATCTTTGTGCACAAGAGCATTCAAAAAAGAAGCTCCTGTAAGAACAGCGCCTTGGGAATGTTCTAGAATTATCTGGTAGGATGCAACTTGTTAGGATTTCCAAATATCAGGTGTTGTATCTTCAAGAACCAAGGTTCTCCCAAATGTGTCACACGGTCTAGTCTGCTTACACGACTTCACAGCGCTCCACAGTCTTCTTGGTGGAACAATAAATGACGAATTGTACATTCTGGGTTAACGTCTGGGTCCATGTCTGGGTCCTCCACTAGAATATAACCTCCATGTGGACAAGAACTGGGGGTACCTGTCATTTCATTGCTCTGCTTAACACAGCACCTTGAATGCCATAGGAAATCAAAGAATATTGATAAGTGATAGAAAGTAAACCTGTGAGTGGAGAAACAGTGTAACCTTGAAGGAGTGAAAGAAGCTTCTAGAAGCCCTGAGATTTATTCTTGGGGTGTCCTGCTGGTTCTGCCATCAAACCACCAAAATGTCGTGCTGACGACAATGCACAAGTTGATGATCCCCGAGATAAATTCTGGATTCACCAAACCAATTCTCTCGGTGGTCATTTTCCACACTGAGAGTTCCACAACGTCTGCAGGTATTCGTTTAACTTAACCCTTGTGTATGGAAACATCCACGTGCGCGTATTTGGATACGCAGAGGAGGCCAGCAGATGCAAGCATTCCTCAGCTCCACTGCTCGAAATCATAGCATTTCAAGTCACAGAAATGGAAATTAGAAAACGCCACTGAACAAACCCTATCAGAAATCTTACCGCAATCCACTGTGGTTCTCGCTATTTCTAACCACTGATAAAAACTCTTTGAAGTGCAAGAGTAAATATTATCATTTGATAGCACTTGGACCCAACAGCGCAAATACAATCGCATTGTGTTGCACTCTGGGGGCGCATGGCACACACCCGGCGGGCGGGGTTGCCATGGAGAGCCCAGCGTGCTCCGAGGAGCTCACCACCCCTTCCTCTTCCTCAGACAGACAGAAGGTTACGGGGGAAATGCTGGCTTTTCCAGTGGGTGTTTCTGTTTGTGCGATCCTGAGAAGAAGGAAGGACCACAAGCAGGGAATGAGAAACGCTGGCTCCGCTTGCTTTTTACTTCTACCACGGACACTCCTGTAAAGGGCCACGGGTGGGGTGGGGAGAAAAATCTAAGGAGTGGGCCAGCACTCCTGGTGCGGGGCGGAAAGGAAAGGCTCCCGGAAGCTCGTGTCAGCGCGTCTCCGGCCTGCCACCCAGCAAAGGTTTGCGGAGGAGCGGGTGGAGGTTCTCAGCACTGCGCAGGTCCAGCAGGACGGCTGAGCAGGTGCGGGGATCACGGAAAGGGACTCTACGGAGTGGAGGACAACAGGACAAGTAACCTGGGGCATCCCCCGTGGGCGATGAGGCCTGGAGCCACGGAAGGTCCCCAAGCTCTGCGCCCCACGGTGTCCTGGGAGACGCGCGGGTTTGCCCCCAACCCCAGACCTGAAGCTGCCCACTGGTGCCAGCACCCCCTGGGGTGCAGAGCAGCCCCCAGCTCCGCCAGGGCTCCTCCGGCCGCGGGAGGGGCAGCTGCCGTGGGCTACAGGGATGCGGAAGGCCTGGGCCACGTCCTGCTCGCGCCTCCGGGCCTGGAGCCGCCCTCCTGCCTGCCCCGCGCGGCGCGGCGCTCACCTTGCCGGGGAAAGGCCCGGGGAGCAGCAGCTTCAGCGCCTGCCTCTTCAGCTCCACCAGGCGGGCGTTGCAGTTCTCGCACCAGACACCGCGGTCAGAGCCGGGGGAGGAGCCGCCGCCGCTGCCCGAGCCGGGGGAGCCGGTGCCGAAGCCCGGCGAGCCGCCCAGGGAGCCCGGCGAGCTGGTGCCAATGCCTGGGGAGGCGGGGCCTGGGGAGCCCGTGAAAGAGCTCGGGGACGAGGTGCCCGAGCCAGGGGACGGGGTTCCCGATGAGCCGAGCGCAGAGCCTGCGCCCTCGGGGGTGGGTCGGCTGCTGGCGCGCGACTCCTCGTAAGCTTTCCGGTACCAGCTCTCGGGGGAGAAGGGTGCCGCGGGCTTGGTGGGCGAGCAGACTTCATTCACCTGCGGGGGAAAGACGCGCTGGTGTCAGGGGCGCCCTCCCGGGGATCTCCGCGCCCCCGAGGGCCCGGCCGAGCGCCAACTGCATGCGTTCCGGACCTCTCCGAGCCCTTTAGCCAAATCTGTCTCGTTAACTGTCCTTAAGCGAGTCCCCAACGGCCGGGTGACGGAAAAGGAGATGGCTCGGGCAGGGGATTGCAATGATATCTGCAGGGGGGACCCATAGATTCAAACCCCGCGCTTTTGAAACCGACGCCCATTCCAACAAGAGCCCAGGTTCAAGATCCTGGAAGCCGCTATCCCGGGGGACGAGGGGGGTGGCTGTGACTTCTGGATTTTTATTCATTCATTCAGGGGACAGCCCTCTGGATCCTGAAGGTACAGGAACAAGATCCCCAGGAACGGCAGAGAATTCATGAGAAACCCTCCCTTTTGGCATAACTCTCCCGTTAAGTGCAGGAATGCTGCAAAAGTTAGGGGTGCGGGGAAGGAGAGGCACAAGAGGACTGAAAAATCCCCAGGGCAAGGCGAGTGTGCGGGAGTCCCCCCGGGCGGACCCGCCTCCGCGCACGCACAGCCGGCGGCGGCGCCTCTGCAGCTGGAGGACAGTCGGAGCCGCCCTGCAGCACCGCGTGGTTCCCAGAAACGGTGTACCTGGCCGACGCGGGTCTGAAGACGCGTCTCCGCCTTGCACCCGTCACAACTTACCCCGTATTTCTTGCCCCTGGTGGAAACCGCAAGCCTCTCTTTATTCCCAGCTACCGAATTCATGGTGGCTTTTCCAGAAGAGAGTGTCTAAAGGTTCCGGCGGCACTACATCCACGAGGTCTTCCAACCCAGAAGGGTCCCCGCGTCAGAGGGGGCTGTCTTTTGGCCCTCGAGTCAAGGCTTCTTAATTGGGGGGAGGAAGGATAAAAGCAAATGGGCCCCAGAAGTAATATCGCCAATTTGCAGAGAGCGTTGTCGCGGGTGGTTTATTCTTTCTTCAAATACTGCTTTTCCTCATCCTCTTCTGCCTCCTCCAGTCACACGTTCTCTTTTCACGGTCACATCCAGATAATTGGCATTTCCCTCGGCCAAGTAAGTCCGTGTTCCTCCACCAGGGAAAGGAGGCTTACAATCAGGGCACGTGGCCGCCACGGGGGAGGTGGGCGAGCCCTCGCCTTGCCCCCGCCAGCGAGCCAGCTGTGGGAACTTGTCTCCTTCACGCAGCTTGGTAACTGAGTTCAAAGAAATTCTCCCAAAATATAAAGATCCAGGCTCGGGGAGGAGCCTCGGCGTGTCGCGGAGCCAATATCCGCCGGCCCGTTCTGCCTGACAGTTGCGCGAGGGCAGGGAAAGGGGCGGCTCGGCGCGGCCAGGCGCCGTCCGCGGTCAGGGCGCGCGTGTGCGCCCGGGCGCAGCGCAGAGCTTGGGGACCCGTGGCCCCGCCGCCCGGGAGCCCGCCGCCTGGCTGCCGCCGCTGCGCCGACCGGGCTCCATTTTAGGTTGCGGCGCTGCTGCCTGACATTGAGAGGCCGAGAGCCTGCTGGGGGCGGGGGATCGTAAATCTCGCTTCTTGCGGGGAAGGTCCCGGTGAGTGGCCTGCGTCCAGGGCTCTAATGAAACACCGCTGCGCGCGCCTGGAGCCAAGGGGCCGCGCCGAGTCAGCGGGGCCGGACAGAAATGAGCCCGCGCCTCCCCCGCCCCCAAGTTCTTTCTCTTCCAGGCGAGGCTTGCAGTTCTGCCTTTGAAACGCCGGGTAAAAGGGATTGAGTCACAAACAAGTCCGCAAACCTGCCGGGTCCTCCCCCCGCCCTTTGTTCTCCCAGAGCTGCCCTGTAAACCTTTCCTGGAATGGCCCTTCCGACCCCCGGTCGGCCACGGGACCACCCTCCCAGCCACAGCTGCAGGACGGGGGTCCCCACCCGCCCAGCCCCTATCTGCGAGGTGCCCAGCCGCCCAGCCCCAGCGCTGGGGCAGGTGAGCCCGGGATCCAGAGGGCAGTCGCGGGGCAGGGGAAACTGAGGGATTCGCTGCGCTGCACACGCGCAGCGCGACGGTGCGGGCCTGGAAAAAAGGGTGTGTGTGGACTGGCCTTCCCCTCGCCACGCGGGTCCCCTGGGCACCCCTCCTTCCTTGTCTTCCCGCGCCTGGGAACCGCGGGGTCCGGGGAGCACCAGTCTCGCCCCCCTCGGACCCCCCACCCACTCCGGCGCTGCGCCCAGGAGCGCAGGAAGCCGGCATATGCTGGGCTCCACACGTGACTGCTCCGGGGTGTCATTTTTCATTTCCCGGGAGTACATTTCTTCTGGTAAGCCAGCAGGTCTGTTTTGTTGTGACCTTTAATTAACACCCCGCGAGACGCCTCTGGAAGGACCAGCCCAGGGCGGGGATCACGTGAGGTGTAATGGCATCTCGGCGCCCGGGAGAGACCCGGCCTGGGGGTAGGCAAGGGCGCAAAGGAGGGTTGGAGCTTTGCAGTCGCCAGCTCCGGTGGGTGATGTGAAGGGGGCAAGAAGACCACATTCTGGGTTCCTGGAACCCCGGGGCAACGCCCCCACACACACACACACACAGACACGCACACCCTGCCTTCCTCAGGGAAAATTCCTTCTGTGCCTGTCTCGCGCCGCCATCCATCCACCCTCCTGCCCGCCACCGCCCTTGCGTGGGAATATTTCACAGTCACCACAGCGAAGTTAGGAGGTCGGAATGAAGATGTCGGGAACAGTGCGGAAGTTTCCATCACGTCCCTACTTCCAATTTAAAAGCAATCATATCGAGAGGAGACCTTGGGGCGGGGACGTGCAGGTACACTTCCAGGCAGGCCCACGCCAGATTCCAGCCGCATCTGCACTCCGGGCAGGTGCTGCGGGAAATAGCACCGCCATTAGCTGCGCGCTGCTTATGAGCCAAAAACCAGCGTGTGGCCTGGTGAAATGGACGTGTGGCAGGTGGGGAAGGTGAGGTGTCAGAGGCGAGCTACTGGGGAGCTGCGAGATACACCTTGGAGACAGAAGCCAGAGCGGACACTATTTGCATCTACGCGTAGCTGAAGCCCTAAAACGTGTTTGGTGAGCTAGGAGCGCCCTCTGTTGATCAAAGTGTGCAATCGGAGACCTCGCAAGGGAGGTTGACTTGGAGGCTTTCAAAAACTGGATGTAAAATTTACGTACAGAGAAGTGCACACATTTTAAGCATACAATATGAATTTTGATAAACGTATACTCCCAGTTAATTTGCACCTTAATCAAGCTCTATATTTCCATTGCTCCAGAAAGTACTCTCCTTGACTCTTCCTGGACAAACCCCACCCCGCACATACAACCACCACTGTGGTTTCTATCACCATAGATTAGTTTTGCCTGATCTTGAACTCTTTATTCCTAAAAACTTATGCAATATGTATTCTTTAGTGTTTAATTTTTTTTCACTTAACAGAAGATCTTGAGCTTCACATTGTTGCCATTGTCCCTGTTTCCTATTTGTTCTTCATTGCTGTCTCTCCTGCCTTCTTCTTGATTGACTATTTTCATTATTCTGCTTCCATCCTTTTAGCTCCAATGATTATAACAGAAACCTTTAACTGATCACGGGCCACGCAGAGTTAACATTATGCCGCTTCACCCAAAATATGACACTGGCAACAGGATGATTCCATTTTATTTCCCTTCTTGATGCTATCTTGATATATTTTATATAGACACACACACATTATAAAACCCACGATGCAATCATCATTTTTACTATAAACAATCTGTTGTCTTTCAGTGAAATGAGAACATTTTAAATGAATACTTTTTATATTTACTGAGTCTTACCACTGCTAGGACTCTTCTTTTATTTATTTATTTCTTCCTAAAGAGCCAGCTTACCTGTCGGGTCACCTCCCTCCAGACTGAAGAACATCTGTTAGCACTGAGGGTCTCCCAGCAACATAGTCTCTTAGCTTCTGCGCATCTGAAAACGTCTTTGTTCCACTTTTCGGGTTAGAAGACTATTTTGAATGGACGCAGAATTCTTGGTTGACAGTTATTTTCCTTTCAGCCCTTTGAAGACGCCATCCCTTGCCTCCCCACCTTCCCCGGAGGCTCAGCAGTCATCCCTACGGGAGTCCCCCTCCACGGAGTGCTTCTCTTTTCTCTGGGTCCTCGGAAGACTTCTTCCTTACCATCGGTTTTCAGCAGTTTGACTGCGGTGTTCCTGGACATAGTTCTCTCTGTATTTGTTCAGCTTAGGGGGCTGAATTTCCAGGACCTAAAAGTTAGTATGTACATTTTTCACCAAATCTGGGGAATTCCTGATCATCCTGTAAGTTACTGAGGTCCTGTTCATTATTTCAGTCTTTATCCCTCCAGTCTTCCGATTGGATAATGGCTGCTGATCTTTTGGTAAGTTCCCTGCCCTTGCTTCTGCTAGTTCCAAACTCTGTTAAGCCAACCTAGTGAATCATTTTAGATATTGTATTTTCCAACAAAAGCATACATACATATATAGTGTTCAGTTGTCTGCTCTTTTTCCTTTAAATCCTTGAACATAGTTATAATAGCTGTTCTAAATGTCTTGTCTGCTAATTCCAACATCTGGCTCATTTGGGGGTCACTTTCTATTAACTGATTTTTCTCTTGACTGAATCACATCTCCTGCTTCTTTCAGACCCAGTAAATTTTAATTGCATGCCGGATATCGTGGGTATTACAGCATAGAGATGCTAGATTCTACTACCTTCCTTGGGGGAGCAATGATTTTGTTCTAGCAGGCAGGTAGGTTAGTGGTGGATCACCTTGAACTTGTGGAAGCCTGGCTTTATGCTTTGTTAGAGTGGTTCTCCTTAGGTTTTGCTCTTAGGTCTAAGAAAAATCCCTTCGTTCTGGGACCTGCTCTTCACCCCTAAAGTGTGGCACTTCTGGGGTTTCGGTAGAAAGCCTAAAGGGTTTGCTGAGCCCCTTTAACTTGGGACTTGTGCTCCAAGCTCTGCTCTCCTGCAGAGACAGCAGCTGAAGTCTCTGCCCAACTCTTCCAGCTTCTAGATGCTTCTCTCCTCTGGGCTCTTGCATGTGTACAAAATTCAAAAATGTACCCCGAGGTTCTGAGGGGAATTTAATGTGGGTTTTAGGGCTGCCTCCCTTTGGCTCTCTCCTTTCCAGGATCTTCCTCCTCCTCTCCCGAGCTCCACTGCAGGATGAGACCTCACACCGGTCAGACTGGCCTTCTCCCTGGGTCACCATCTCCATGCCCAGCAGACTGGAAACTGCCGTGAAGCCCTCCTTTCGAGGACAGGGTCCCTGAATCCGCCCTGGTCTCTGCCTCCTTCGGGCCACTCCCCAGGCCTCTCATGAGGGCCTTGTGCTGTTTTTATTCCATTCGTAATTGTTTTCTCTGGGAATTTCTGTTGTGTATAAAGTGCTCCCTGATTTCAGTTTTAATGGTGGCTTTCACAAGTCCACCTTAGGTTTTTTAGAATTCTTGTAGCTTCAGGGGTTTTATTCTGTGTGTTAGCAGCCTAAAGAGTTAAAGAAACTAGACCAGAACTAGACTTCTTTTCAACTAGACCAAAGAATTCTAATGATGCAACCAAACCCTGATACATACATACATACATAGATGATAGATTGATAGATAGATTGATTGATTGATTCCCCATGGCTTCACATTTGAGAATATTGACAGCCTTACTTCAAGATTTAGCTTTAAAAACCCACTCATTTTATGAACAAAAAAATAACATACAGGCTTCTAAAAGTCAAGAGCTTACATGAGCACCAATTTATTTATTCCATTAATACCCCTGGGTGAAAAACAGTATTTCCCTGTTGTATTTCTAAGTACAAAATGCAAAGAATTAAGGTCCATTACCTGGCTGCAAATGAAATTCTTATTCCATATTCCTGTTGCTTAATTGTTAAATGAACATAACTTCTCTGGGAATGCTTCATGGGACTTTTATATTTTCATAAAATGCAATTTAGCTTGCTCATTATTTATACCTCAGGAGTAGCTTATTAATTGTATCGCTATAAATATACTATGTCACTGTGTTTTTAAAGTGTGAAAGTATAAATCAGAAAGAAAAACCCAAAATCAGGCTGGCGACTTCTAACCACCAAGCAGAGGGCAGAGTAGAACAGACTCCATTCCTCTTTAATGTTCGTCTTCTGAAGCAATTTCCAGACCGGTGGCCAACAGAGCTGGTGGGTGCCTGTGCCAGAGACGGCTGTGTTTCTCCTTTAAAAATAACTGAAGCAGCTAATATTGTCCATGTGGCATCCTGATGAATATACAAACACTATTTGCATAGGATCTACTGGGATTCTGGGGACCACGCGATCATGTGCGGGCTGCCAGAGCCATCACAAGCTGGTAACTTCCACTTATGGATGTGGTCACTGTCGTGGTCTGGGAGGAGGGCTGTCACCCCGCAGTCTGAGAGAGACTTTCCACTCTTCAACTCTTGTCTCCATCCTTAATCATCTTACCCTCATAAATTCCTTTCATGCTAAATTCCAAAGTTGCTCGTTGACTTCTAAGTTGGAGGTTCAGAAGGCAAAGATATAGAAAGAGAAAGGGTGTGAACCAAATTTGTGTGGCTAGAATGATACTTTTTGGCGGGGGGTGGGGGGAATGTGTTATTTTTCTTTTGCTTTGAGGCTGGGAAGAGACCAGGTATTGAAAGCAGAGGGGAGGGTCAGACCAGCGGTGCTCAGCCGATGACACTGGGGCCCAGACGTGACTCCCATGCACTGTGCCATCACCTCTGACCAGAGGCAGCCTGCTGTGAGAAGGAACCACGGCATCCTTCACATCTCTGTCTGTAATCAGGAAGGAAGAGAGACCACCTACACGGGCATCGTAGGGGTGGGTTTCATAACTCACAGATCATGCAACAAACAGCATGCAGCCATGAAAAATGTTTTCATAAAAAGTAATTTTTTTAAATAATGGAAAGACATTGATGGTACATCAGCATTAGGTATTAACAAATTTACGTATGAAACCCAAAGAAAATTATATATGCACCAGGAAGAAAGGACTGGAATTGAACATCAAAATATTAAGAGTATAACAGCTCCCCAGAGTTTTCCACTCTCTTTCCTTAGACAAATGTAACATAATTATCACCATTATTATTATAAGAAAAAGATTACTAAAACAAAAAATGAAATCAAAGCAAGTTTCAGTTTTTAGGAAAGGGATCACAAGGAGTCAAGATCCGGGTGCCCCCCAAACATCCGTGGTTGGCGTGCGAGGGCACACAGACACACATGCACACCTGCATGTGTGCACACTTACGTGCCGAATCAAAGTCAGTTCCCATGCAACAAGGTTGGAGGGGGGGATGGATGGAGAATGTTGACCAAAAATAAATATCTTACAATAAAATAGGATTTTAAAGCACTTGGCCAGAAAAAGAGGAGAAAATTACATAACACTTCATTTAGCTTTGTAACTTCCTAAATTTGGAGTTAGGAATATAATAAGAGAAGGCCTGCAGGGCTCTGCAGAGGTGAGGTGGCTTGCTCAGGGACAGACCTAGCCAGGAGCATGCCAGGGAAAAGCAGACCCGCCTTTGGTGCCTACCCACAGGCCACGCGTGGTCTCGCTATCGGAGGTGCGGCACCTGTTGGAGGCAGGTGGGGGATAAGAAGAGCGAAAGTCCGAGACACAAAATCAAACAAACCTCTACGTACCTGGTTGATGATTGCTCTGATGAGCTTGGAACTAGAGCAGAATGTCAGGGGTGGGGGGCAGGGGCGAGAAACATTTTTATTTAAAATGTCTAAAACGACACTCGGTGTACAGGCAGGTAGGTCCAGGAAATAGGCCGGCAGGACAATGGAACAGATACAGAGTTACAGGAGGTCAGAGAAAAGTAAGAGAGTCCCGATGGAGGAGTCAGCGAGAGACCCCTGGGAGAAGTGACTCTGGGCTTGCAGGATGGACCGGAGCAAAGACACCAGACAAGAGACAGGCACCCAGAAGGAAAAGGACAGGTGGTCACGACTGAGTCCTTCTTCAGCACCGAGGGTCCTATGAGAGTGTAGAGGGGCAGAACCACATCATGCAATAGTCTGAATGTCAAGTTTAGGAGTTTGAACTTTAGGCGATGGAGAACACAGGAGTTTTTGTAAGTGAGAGACGAGACCACGCAGGGATATTAATCTGGTAGAACTCTAAATATAGGTTCAAACGCTGATACATGGAAGCAGGCATACCACTTACTTAGGCGGTCTCACAATTCAACCATTAGCCGACCTCATCCAAAAGCAAAAGATAAGGCCCAGCTGCCCATCAAAGAAGCTCTGCAAATGGCTAATGAGCACCTGAGACGATGCTCAACGTCATCAGTCACGGGGTGATGAACACCTAACACCACAATGGGATGCTGCTTCAGACCCCCAGGAGCCGCTGTAATGGGAGGGTCAGACAACCACGCAGTGAGGGTGTGGAGAAGTGGGAACCCCCAGTGTCGCTGGTGGGAGTGTAAGACGGTGCAGTCACTTCAGAAAAGAGTTTGGCAATTTCTCAAAAAGTGAAATACAAAGTTATTGTACTCCCCATCAATTCCATGAGAATCAACCAGCGAATGCATAAATAAGTGGAACAACAAATTGATGTTTGTCTCTCCTCTCTGTCTCTCTATTTCTCTCTTTTACCACTCCCTTCATCTCTCCCTAAAAAATCAATTAAAAAAATTTAAAGGCTGCAACTGAATGTGATTCTCCATGCTACTTTTCTAATGTGAAAAAACTTCACGGGATTTAAAGCGTTGTTTAAAGACAACAATATAGATAAATCAGGAAATTCAGAAACTACGGTGTCCACAGCAACATTCACGTGGCCACCCAACTACTACTAAACAAATGAAACTAGGCGTTTGCCTTGCCCTTGACACTCAGCCATGTGAGAAGCAGGCACTCTATTGGTTTATAATTCCTCGCAGCCCCCTGTGAGGGAGGCAGCCTCCTCACTCCCACACTGGGGAAATCACGTCTTAGGCTGCGTCCAGAGAGGCCCAGCTGGATGACCAGCCCACTCATCGGACTCTCCACGTGGCCACAGGCAGCCGGGCCAGGTGTCACGCGCGGCGTGGCGCAGAGTGCCCGAAGAAAACCTTGTTAAATGCCTGCCGTGCACCAGGTCTGCGAGTGCACTTCTCCAAACCCCTGCCCATGAGGACTGAGTCACAGGCACCCAAAGGAGGATCCACTGTCGAAACCACAAGCCTCAGTGTTTCCCGGGAAGAGAAGGGCCGAAGAGGGGACAGGAAGAAATACCGCATGGCCTGAGTTCCACTGGCCTCTCTAGGACCAGCTTCGCCACCTGCCCGGGACCGCAAACACGGACTAAGAGAAAGGAAAAATTCCTCCCGTGAGAAGGACGCTCAGAGGAATGAGGAGCAGGGGGTCCCTGGGGCTCGCAGACCAGGCGCCATGGTCTGCAAACAAGGTCACCTTCCGATAGCTTCACTTACCTGGCAGGTGAAGAGGCCCACCAGAGGGGACAGGCATTTTCGAAAAGCTTCTACCGCAGCCACTGTGAGCGAATGTCATCTCTCGATGGACACAGGCTCACGAACTGACGGCAGAACCCGAGGCCCGAGACCACAAGTCGTGTTGTGTGGCCCGTGGCCCCAAAGACGGGAGGCCTGAGGGCCGGGCCAGCTCTGGCCTTAACTGCTGTCTTAAAGAATGTTCTTTAAGGGTCAACAGCAACCCAGGGAGTGCAGAGCTGAGCTAAACCAAGACATGCTGGCAAACACTCCTGAGGAAAGCAAAATAACCTGTGAAAACACAGACTCAGACGTGCGGGAGGATAACAAACACGAAGGCAAGCCCAACCCTCCAGCGTCCTGCATGAAGGAGACGGGCTATGGCCCCTGACTCTAAGATTCCGACACTGAGGCGGCAGTTCTCCCTAAGAGACGAGTGAGGGGGAGGAGGCTCCAAATCAACAGAAACTCCCACCACTGTGAAGCGGGCCCTCTTCCCACAGGAAGCTGTCCCCAGCCCCCAAAGCCTCCTGGGGAAGACCCTCTGGGTCTCCCGCCTCATCTTCTTGATGCCCCGAGTCACTGGGCATCACCCAGGTGCAGCGACCTAGCTCTGCCCGAGCTTCCCACGCACAATTTCCCTCTTCATTCGCCTCCTGTCCCCATGAAGGTCCTCCTGAAGGTTTGCGAGGCCACTGTGCAGGGCTAAGGCACAGAACGGCATGATGGGAGACGTCTGCCCTGCCTGGTGGGCTCAGCTCGTTGGTCAGCCCACAGAGTGAGAGGCTGCCAGTTGGATTCCTGCTCAGGGCACACCCCCTGGTTGTGGTTCAGTCCCCAGTCGGGGTGCCTACAAGAGGTGACCGACCAATCAATGTTTCTCTCCCTCTTCCTCCCTCCCTTCCCCTCTCTCTAAAAATAAGTAAGTAAACTCTCTAAAAATAACTACAGTAAAACAAGACCATTTTCAGTAAGCCCATTTCTAGGGCTGAGAACAAAGCTGGGAACACAGCTAGTGCTAGGAGGTTAAATTAGGAGTGATAGATCGGAATGAAAGTTAAAAAAGTGCAGGCCAGCGTCCAAGGTGAAAATGGACTGCAAACCGAGCAGACTGAGTGACCGTCTTCCTAACTCCAAGCACAAGTTCGTCGCTGTTGAATTTTAAAGGACATCTGGACAGTCCTCTAGTCCCAGACTCATTTCTCTGCTGCATGTAACGTCATCCTGAAGCATCTGAGCCCTAGGAGAAAACCCATGCAGGTAATTCTGATGCTTACGGTATTGACAATGCAAGTGACCAGAATCGCGTCCCCTATTTCTTCTGTGGTGAGGTTAACCTGTTACAGTGGCCCCCATCTGTTACAGTGCCCTGCCCCTCGTTACTCAGTTTTGCTTTCTGTGCTTTCAGTTCCCGCAATCAACCGAGGTCCAAAACTACTAAATGGAAAATCTGAGGAATGAACAATTCATATGTTTTAAAGTGAGCACCGTTCTGACTTCGCGTGGCGAAGTTGCATGCCATCCCACTCTGCCCCGCATGGGACACAGTTCGTCCCTTGGTCGGCGTCTCCACCTCGCCTCATCTCATCGCTGGCGCGGTCACCTCCCGCCCTCGCAAGGGCGTGTGTGTGGGTGGCGCAACACGATATTTTAAAGAGAGCCCACATTCACACAGCTTTCATTACAGTATATTGTTACAATCGTTCTACTTCAGTATTGTTGTTGTTAACCTCTCACTGTGCAGAATTTATAAATCCAATTTGATCACAGGTGTGTACATCTAGGAAAAAAACACAGTATATATGGGGCTCAATACTGTGTGTGGTTTCAGGTGTTCACCGGGCCATTCTGCGTGGATAAGGGAGGGAGGGCACTATTATTTCACTTACACTGTAATAAACTGCACACCTACCCATAATTTCTATTCTTGTTACTAAGAGATCACTGGAATATTCGTGGTTCTAGCAGACTGGAAATCTCCCCCCCTCCGCCCACCATGCAATAGCCAGAGGCAGGCACTGAGCTCTGCCAACACCTCAGAGCCGTCAGCAGGCAGAGGACACCCCGGCCCGGCACCTCGGCCCAGCTCCGTGAGCCAAGCACGCCCCTCCCCAGCTGAGAGCTCATCAGCTCTCCCCACGCAGAACAATTTTCTCTTCATATAATGTCTGCTGGAAAGTGGAGCACTCCGCCAACTATCAGCATTATTTCATAGCTGGTAGCGCCTTCCAGCCAGGGGTTTCTCATTAGTCCCTGAAAGCCCCAGAAGGTGATCTCCCAGGTCTCCAGAGGAAGCTGCAAGGTGAACTTCAAGGGTATTCAAGGGCATTCAGGAAAACTCACCACCCCACCTGGCTTCTGCACCAGCCCAGCACAGCCCACCTGCCCGTGGATGGACTGTTCTCGGTCCTTTGCCTTTCCCTCAAGAGTACGTACCTGCTTCCTGGAAGGGACTGATCTACAGCATGACCCTCAGACATGCACCGGAGGGGCCGTAGCTCGTTCTGACTCCCTTCTCATCTCCTTCTCACGGCAGAACTCGGACGCTTTTGACTCTGAGATCTGTCGGCTGCCGATGCCACATAAACACGGAGCAGAGCAGGCCCGTCCCGTGGTTTCACAATGACCCCACTTGGGCGCCCCTCCTGCACCATGACTGAGGCCTGGCAGTCACTGTCCCCCGTCTGAGGCACATCTAAAGCTAAGTGGATCTGCTTTGGTCTCGCCGTTACCATTTTCCAGCAGAAGGAAGCCAGATTCGGGAACAACAAGCTCAATGCCAATTGCTTCACACTGGATACCTCTGAGAGCATCTCGACACTGGAGAAAAGAAGGAAGGAAAACAGCAATCTTCTTTGCCAGGCTTAGAGGTGCTGTTCCACGGCTGTTTGTGGGTGTCAGAGAAAACCACCGCTGGCTTTCTAAGCATCGGCCACAAGAAGGGAGATGAAAACAAAATACTCTGTGCCACACAGCCCACAGTCAAGAGTTAAAAGGGTCAGGATTCTAGTATACAGTTCACCCATGTGTTCAGTTGATAAAATATTTCTACAGGACTAGCTTTTACGCTACTTTGACAACATTAATCTTTGCATCTGTAATTTAAGACAAAGAAAGGTTTTAGCCAGATATTCAAGGTAGCTAAAAGTTTTAGAAAATAAGAGTTTATAGTTCTGGTACCAAATGGTGACAAGAACCCAGGCCCTTCCCTCTCGCCCCCCAAGGGCATCTCACGGGGACACCCACACCTGCTGGACAAGGCACCCTGATTCGCTGGCTCTGCAGGTCTTGTGCACCTGTGATCCCTCCCTGAGACAGCCTCCCTCCCGGAGGCGGGGCAGGGATCTGCAGGAGAGTTGCAAAGGTCTGGTGTGGCCATTCATTTCATTTTCACTAAAGAAGGATGGTGATGGGGGCAGCGTTCGGTCTCAGAGTGCTCGGGTCAGCGAACAGCCTGACCCCCGCTCCGCACGGTCAAGTCTGCCGGCTGGATGTGCACACACGTCTTTATCCACTCCTTGACTGGGCTCCAGCTCCACTCTGGCAACACGCAAGCACAGAAAACCAAAACTGCCCCTCTGCTGGCCACACCTCCGCCCCCACCCCACTTCTCCGCCCCCCCAACCACCTCCCCCCACCCCGCCCCAGGGCAGCCTGTAGGTTTCGGGGCTTCCATAGCCAGCAGCAGAACAACCAGCTCCCTGATCACCTTCCTCTCAGTGTGGTTTTCCACCACTGCTCGTGGTGCCTGGTGTCCACCTTCGGGCCCACGCTTTGCACTTGCGCAGTAGTCCGCGCTGGTGCCTGCCCGCGGAACCTGGCTGGTCCTCCTTCGCTCTCAAAACCCTGAGCCCTTGATGCGAGCCGCGTATTTGGATAATGTCCTTCAGGGGCTTAGGGGTGCGACTTCTCTTCAGAGTTAAGTTACAACTGCTTGGAAATAGTTCCATTTCCTACATCACATGAATTCCTAATTCCTAGATTAAGGTAATTTTGAAGTTTTCTGGTTAATCCTAATTGTTGTAGAAATTAACTAAATTTCTACCTGGCTTACAACTCCAAATTCAGTGGTAACCGAAGAGGGTTGCAGAATGACCAAATTTAAAATGGAAAAAACACAGAAATAACAAGTTGCAAACCGGAGTTGTGTGAGTGCTTTTCTTATTTTAAACAAATGATTTAAATGTATTAAATGTCAAAATAAACTAAAATATGCGTGTGTGTTTATTATTTATTTAATGTGTTTATTTAGGGAAGCATTATATTCAGAATTATTATAAATTCTTGCTCCATTATTATCATGTACATAACGAGTTACTCTAAATCACCTTTCTCCTTATAACCTTATGATATTTGAAATCTGTTTTTATCAATCTTCAACGGCTTAATAAGGTCAAGTCCAAACACTTCACTCCCACCCTCATGAAGAAGGGCAGACTCGCCGGGAGGAAAACGGCAGGGCGACTGCTAAAACAAACGCTGTCAACCACCAGCGGACGGGAAGGGGAGGAGAACCTCGCCCAGGTCAGCTCTGACCGGCGCACAGGCCCAGGTGTGTGTGCGGGGGAGGGGGGGTTGTACTTCCAAGAGGGGCGCAGGCCTTTTAAACCCCACCTGTGACACGGGCAATTATAAAAAACAAAATTCATGTTTCTAGGGGGAAAAAAAGAAGCATTTCTTTAAATTAAAGAGAAGAAGCAAGCAAACTGCTGTACACACTGCATTTCAAAAAAATTAAATAGCCCATGGAGGAAAATTATCCTTAATAAAGCAATTCCAGCACAGAAATACAGACGGAATGATAGAATTTTTTTTAAAATCACTACTTTGCAACTCCAGATACAAACAATGTTTATAGGCAAGCACAGGGGAAAGCTGATGGGGGCTTCCCATTGGCTGGGCCAGACAGCAACTGAATCTGAGCAATAAAAAAGTACCATCTCCAGAGGGGCGGACCTGCAAAAATGCAAAAACAAAACTGACCTTGAATTTGATCAAGCCTCTAGATCCGAAAACTGAGCTACAGGAAATACAGGGATAGAGGAACACGTCAAGTAACACCACAGAAATGGAATCAGACAAATGCGAAATGTGGAAAATTCTATAGAAACAAAGACCAAGCTTCTCAACAAATAAGTGGCAAGAAGAAAAGATTAAAAGACACATGAACCAAATGCAGTGTGGGGGCCTTGTCTGGATCCTGACTGGAATAAACCAACAGCAAAAAGACTTTACTACGAAAGACTTCACTTACGGAACCCTGTGGAAATCTGAACAATGATCACATACCAGATGACATCAAAGAATCATTAAATTTTTTTAGTTATGATAGTGATTTCACGGTTGTATAAAAAAAGGGGGAGAGGGGGCCCTGACTGTTAAAGATAATATCAAAGTCCTCTCAGATGAAATGAGGTGACGTCTAGAATTTGATCTGAAATAATCCGGTAACGGTGAGGGTGGAGGTAAGAGGGGAATTAGTAAAGCAAGATGGCCGTATGCTGATGGCCCACTTTGGTAGCCCCCACACTGGCCCACCCAGATCCAGCCCCTTCAATTTCTCTTGTAGCCAGAAACGGGACTCAGCAGGCCCCGCCTCAACCCCCTTGCACTCAGACAGGAACGGTGATCAGGACTGGATATCACAAGAGTTCAAGGGAAACTGGGAAATCACAGGATGGTGATAGTCCCCTGAGAATGTGGTAAGAGGGGGATGTTCCTAGATTTCACAACCAAGGGAGAAACGTGGAGCTGTGTTGAGCTGGACACAAAACACACACAGTGTCTTCTACTCTAGGTGAGTCCCGGTTGTCTCAGGAAACCTGAAGGACCATGGAAAAGAAAGAGCAGGGTGAGGCGCTCCGCAGTCCTGGTGGATGGGGACAGGGCAGGCCCTGGGATCACCTCATGTTACATTTCCTCTCTCTCTTTCACTGATCTTTCTCCTCTTCCCCATCTCGACATTTGGACTGGCCCAGCACGGTCCCCAGAGCGCTCCCCTTCCCTACCCCAGCTCCCTCCTCAGGCGCCCCCATCCATCCCCACCGTTTGCTTCAAACATCACCTATACACTGACTCTTCCAGCCCCAGCCCGCCCTGGGCTCCAGGCTGGGGCAGCCAACCCGACTATGTAGTTGCCTTCTCCATGTGAGCCTGTCCCCCACCACACTCTCCATCGCCACCCCCTGAGCTTTAACTAAACCTCGAGGTCTTCCTTGCCATTTCTTCTCCACTCATGTCTAGTCCACCAGGAAACCTTCTAGCTCTACTTCCCACATGGATCCCAAATCCAACCGCTTCTCCCCACGTCTACCTTCACCCACATTCTGGGTCTGGCCTGCCTTTCCATTCCCAGCTCCCGACTCTCTCTATTCACTCAGGCCACCACAGCTTCAGCGGCCTCCTTGCTGTCCTTCCAGGCTGCCCAGCGAGAGTCCTTGACGTCCCCTCTGCAGGATACGCTCCTCCCCAATGCTCCCGAATTTCTTTCA
Source organism: Tonatia bakeri (assembly GCA_004024845.1). NCBI lineage: Eukaryota > Metazoa > Chordata > Mammalia > Chiroptera > Phyllostomidae > Tonatia > Tonatia bakeri. Next base: position 16,072 of record PVIA01003866.1, on the reverse strand, counting down.
GGTCACTGTTCAAGTGCCACCTCCATGGAGAGGACGTCCCATGTCGCTCTAGCTAGAACAATCTCCGTTACTCTCTTGCCCCTTATCTTGCTTTGCTCTTCTTCACTGCGCATGCCCCTTTGTGACATGTATATGTCTATTGGTTTAGTGCCTGGAGTCCCCACTGGACTTAAGTTCCCTAGGAGCAGGGACTTCAGTTTACCTGCTGGAGCAATGGCATAGCCCTGGCAGTGAAATCCCCAACGGCACTAGTGTAAGAAAGCAGCTTCCTTATTCCCAGAAATGCTACAAGTACCTGCACCCAACCGCATTACATAATTTTAAAAGATTTACTACTAATATTTATATTCATCACTTTGCTATATACTGAGCACTTCGTAATGACAGGCACCGCCTATGTCCTAGGCAGGTAGCTCTTACTGCTCCGAGTGACCCACAAGGTAGACGTGATCCCTGCCACCATACAGCCCAGCAGCAGAAGTGCAGATACAGCTACTGGCTTTTCCCAGGTCGCGTTTCCTGTACCTGGCACGCTGGCATCCAAAAGCAGGTGCGTTCTTTCCCCGAAGCCATGGTATAAAGACAGCTGTTCTAGCATGAACCTCAAGCCATCTCATTCCAGAACATTCTCTCCCACCCAGTCCCAGCAACATACGAGCACAAAACCCACTGTGTGATCCTGTCACTTCCGTGAAGTCCTGGGAGTCCCGCTGGCCGCCAGCTGCTCAGACACCGGCACTTCACAAGTGTTCCTGTCCACTGCGCCATGTGATGGTGGCCCATCTTACTCATCACCTCCTGCAAGTGACAACTGCTCAGAAGGACTGTCCCCCTCCTGAACTCACATTCTGCCTGCACCGTTGAGCTTAGTGGGTTCCACTTCACAGCAGCCGGAGGGGGTCTTGCCTCTGCGTGGCGGGAAACAATCTGGGCGGCTCAGACTCGGGGCCTCATGGAGCTGATCCCACCGAATCCCGGGACGCGCTGCCACAGGCCTTCCCAGAGCTCAAGTAGTCAGGGGGACACAAACTTTACAGAATCAGTGAGATACCATGTTTCGTCTATCAAACTGGCAAAATTAAAAACAAAAAAAATACTGATGTGGGTTGGGGCTATGGCAATGACTTTCTCTAGGACAGACTGAAGAAACTATTCACAACAGGCTTCACAATAGGTCCCCAGCTCTTCAAAGGTGGCCTGATATTTCCACTTCTAAGAATGTATTCTAACCAAATCATTATATATATTTTTTAATTTTATTTTAATCATTGTTCAAGTACAGTTTTCTCCCTTTTACTCCCATTCCAGCCTGCCCACCCACCCCTCCCCACTTCCCTCCCATTACCACCCTCCCCCTAGTTTTTGTCCATGTGTCCTTTAAATTTGTTCCTGTAAACCCTTCCTATTCTCCCCTGAAATTCCCTCTTCTCTCCCCTCTGGTCACTGTCAGCCTGTCCTCTAATTCAGTGTCTTTGACTATATTTTGCTTGTTTCTTTGTTTTGTTATTTAGGTTCCTGTTACAAATCATTATATTAAGGCACCTGGGTGTTCAGAACAATTTATGAAAATAGAGAAAACTGAAAATTATGTAAAGGACCAGGAATAAGGAACTGGCAAACATAGAAGGTCCCTCCCAACAAATCAGATATTGTTCAGTGATTAAAATTCATGTGCCAGGTGAACACACAGGAACAGGGGAAGATTGTGCAGGGTGTATTACAGCACAGATTACACACTAGCAGGTATGGTGTGAACTGCAATAAACGTGTGTCTATTTGTGTCTCCTCCCCAGCAGCACCCTGACTTCTCACCGAGTGTATTCTCACCCCAGGCAGATGTAGCTGGTGGTTGGATGAGTCCTGGGACCATTCCTGCCTTCCACGCGGATGCCTAGGAATGGCGCCCTCCTCGGCTCCCCAGGCTGTCTCTCTCAAGGTCAAGACTGACCTGAGCCCGTGCAAAGCCATCCCCTGTGGCGGCCAGCGGCCCTTGGCAGGTTGTGCCAGTTATGAAATGGCTGCCGTCTTGCTTCCTGCCTCTTCACCCCATGAAGCCTCATTGGCTCCTGTCTGCCCAGAGCCTGGCCCCTGGCACCTGTGGGCTCTGTGAGCACCCCTTCCTTGGCCAAGTCACCTTCCAGTGTACCCCCTTTCACTTCCATTAGATAGGCTTGTTCTGTCCTTACGGCCAAGAACCCCAGTCAATTCCACAGCAATATTTTAAAGTTACATAGTAGAGATACATATTCATGGGTTTTCTCTTCATTTTTGCTTACTGGTATTTTCCAATTTGTCTTATAGCTATGGACTGCTTTAAAAGTACTATAATTACTTTTTATAGTATTTTACATTGTTTTCCCAAAAGACCCTTTCCTCTGCAGATTCTCTAAAACTGTCATCTTGAATGTGAGATCATTCATTAAGGCACAGGAAGAAAATGACATTTTCTATGTTAATGTATGTGTCATTGGCAAAGTCAGCCTTAGCTCTTGCCAGCATCAACATGGATGGACACAGACATGGTCCCTGGACCCGGGTGTCAGGCAGCCATGTGTCAGGAGGGCAAGCAGGAGCCCCAAGGGCAGCACGCAGGGGCCTTCGCTCCCATGTACACTTTCGCCTTGCTCAGTGTCAGCACTAGATTGGCAGGGGCCCTGTTAAGTGGAGAGGTTTCACAGGCATCATCTAGTTCTAAGGACACTAGCCCCCACAACCAGAGGAGAGGCTTAAAAAGTTCCCACAAAGTAACTCGAAGACAATGCTAAAGCTCTAAGCAGACGTGAGAGTCAGGAAGACAGTGGAGCCAGGCATCCTACCCTCCGAGCTGTTGTCAGCCATGGTCCAAGGTAAAACAATGACAGTCTGATGTGATTTCAGGAGAAGCAACTGAAAAACGGTGTGAATGATCAAGAATTCTAGTTGGAAGACAGCAGTACCTTTCCTAGCACTAACGACGCACTCTGCCCAAGTGAATACCTCGCCTTGAGCTGGTAACACGGCTTGGAGTGCTGCCAACACGGCTAGCAAGCCATTAAGAAACAAAGCATTCAGAACACAGAAACCAACCTCAACGCTTTGTAAGCTGTCCTAAAAGTCAGGCGATACCCAATCCATACTTTAAGAAATGTCGTAAGCTTAGGGATAAATGGTGAGAAGCCTTGTTCAATATTTCCCACTGCGGAGTGTTGGAGACCCACGGAGGAGGGACCGAGAAACATCCGACCCCTGGCAGAGCCACGCACGTGAAACTGCGTCCTGAGTTTCAGAGCGTGCTGGCCTAGCCTACCTCCTGTCTAAGTAACCGGAGTTGCCTGCAAATTTCAACTTTGTGAATTTCAAAATAATAATAATAATAATAAAACACCTTTCCTCAAATGAATGAGAGTTTTTTCCCCCCAGTGGCTGAGGTGAGTAACTCATGCTGCTCTTAAAGCACTGTGAACTTGATAGCAATTAAAAGGAAGAAGGAGGAGGAGGAGGGGGAGGTTAAGGGAAAGGAGGGGAGGGGGAGGGGAGGAAAGATGCAGCCATCCCACCTCTGAGAGTATATCCAAAAGCAGGATCTCAAAGACATATGTGCACACTGGTGTTTACAGCAGCATTATGCACAACAGCCACTCTTGGTACGAGCAAGTCAAATGGATGGACGAATAAACAAAATGTGGCCCCAACAGCAATGCAATGTCACTCAGCCTTCACAAGGAAGGAAGTCCCGCCGCGTGCCGCAGGACGGGCGGACCCTGAAGACACCACGCTCAGCAAAACGAGCTGGTCACTGTATGCGTGCCCTCACATGAGGCGCCTAGAGCAGTCAAACTCATAGGGGCAGAAGGCAGAAAGGTGGTGACCAGGAGTGGGGGGAAGGGGATGTTTTCAGTGGGTCCAGCATTTAAAAATGGCTAATGTGATCAATGTTATGCTACGTGTTTTCCCACAATTTCTTATATAAGACGAGTGCCTCCTAATTTCACTCTCTAGAAATAGACTTTACAGTTTATAATTAATAGCATCGTGATAGCAAATCTTGTACCTCTGCACCAGAGCCCCAGGTGGCTCACCACCCTCATTCCAAAGATTAATTAAACCATTGCCTACCTGCTCCACCTCTCTTGGACTGCCCATGCCCAGACGGCCCGTCTGCTCTGTCTCCGTCTCTGGCCCTCCTGCCTCTCCCCAGCCCCGCTCCCCTCCTTCTCACCCCTCCCTGCCTCCTCCCTTCTTACCTAGCTGGTTTCCTATAAATAATCATTTGTGTTAAATAATTTTCACTTTGTTATCTTATTTAGTTGTCACACCAGCCCTGTGAGGTAGGTGTTCGTCCCACCTTACAAACTGGGCCGCAGACACTCAGCATTATTTAATTCTGTCCCAGTCACCTGCTCAGTAAGTGGCAGAGCCCAGCTCCAAATCCCACACTGTCCCCATATACCACCAACCCAGACAGTGGCTCTTCCATGGTAGTGTGCATAAGACTCCCCCGAGAGTGTCTGTTAAAAATGTGGGTGCCTGGGACTGTTTTAGGGTCTGGAATCTGGAAGTTTAGCAAGCAATTCTGCCCACGTGCTTCTGAGGCAGGTGACGGGTACGCTGCAGAAACGTGCAGGCCTGGGAGCCAGGCACCGTGCCCAGCTGGCAGTGGGGACGGAGTGACCCGAGGTGCTCTGCTGATGTAAGCTGTCCAGAAGGGGCAACACGGCGACGCTGACCTTCTACGAGGAACCGGCTGTGTAAACACAGGGCTCTCAGCTGGCAGCAGTTACCGAGAGGGAAAGGAAGGAAAGCAGGAAGGAAGGAGAGAAAGACCTCACCGCATTCCATTCCCCAGAAGACAGTCCTGCCGGTGAACGACTCCACCAGCCGGTCCTCTCGCACGTTCTCTGTCCCTGAGCGTCTGGCACTCGCACATCTGGCACTCGCACATCTGGCACTCGCACAGGGGACTAAGCCCACACTGCTCCTGGAAGGCGGGAGGAGGACTAAAGTTGGGTTAGGGAGAGGAGCAAGGAGCGAAGCGCCTGACCCAGAGTGACTCACAGGCAAAGCAGGGACCGGGCGAGGATCTCCTGGCTTCTGGGCCTGCGCTCCAGGCCTGGAGTCAGGCGGCTTCCCCAGCCCAGAGGTGTGCAGACCAGCGGTCTTTCCACCAGGCTGGCTCTACAGAAGCCGGAGCCCCCAGGAAAAGAGAACTTCCTGCACAAGAGACCGAGCAATCCTCTTGCCCGGAAGGTGCCACTGTGATTCAAATCGGAACTTGAGGGCTAAATAGGTGAGGGAGAGGGCAAGATAATGAACTGAAATGGACTGAGCACACAGACAATTCTCTTTGCAAATATGCTACATATATTCTGCACCTGGGAGATAAAATGAGATTTCTGTGGGGCATCTGTGTTGTACTTTCTGATGGCCTTTTTTAAAAAAACAACAAATTTGTGAAGATAAAAAATGAACGGTATTCCACAAAACTAACTCTTGGGACTACTAAAGAGGGAGAACTTCCTTGAGCCAGGGCGTGAAGTTTGATGTCAGTCAGGACTTTTGAAGGAATTCTAGAAGGGGAGACTTGGGGGCACCCAATCCTGAGGCACCCTTCCCTCACGGGAGCCTCTCCTAGGAGGAACATGACGTCACCATTGGATCCCGGAGAGACTGAGGCAATTCTTTGGCAGAACTAGGGTTATGCAGGGTAACGGGCTTGCAGAAAATAGCTCCGAGCTGTCCTGCACTCCAAACAAGTCCGGGCCTGGGTTCACGCATTAGGCACCAGCACACGCTTTAATGCTGCATGTTGGCGCTGGCTGCCGCCGCCCAACAGTGTGCCCCCGGGCGCACTTCCACCTTCAAGGCTATGTCATGTCTCTGCCACCCTCCTCACCCGCCGCCTATCGTAAACAGCCCATCTGTTAACGCTGATGGCCACCACACCCCCTTCCTCATCCTCCTCCGCCCCAGGCCTGGAGGCGCGGGATCGCACTCACCTCTGGGTGAGTACAAGCACCGGCAGGGTGAGAGGCGCATCAGTCCTCCACCCACTCGGGACTGACCCTGGCACAACTTAGGGGACTAGTGAAGGAAGAGATGCCTTCGGTGACTGCACTCCTATGGTCGCTTTTCGTAAAACCTTCTGTAAGTGACGGCTCTTCACCATCCTTTTCATTGTGTTGAATGAAATAGCCACAGATTAATCATCTAAACTGAGGCACTCCTACAGGGAGATCCATACATTATGCTGGGACCACAGACAAGTGTAGGCTGGGACCCCCCTGGGTGAACGGGGACCCATGTCCCCGGGGACTCATGAAGTGGGTGAGCTGAACGGAGATGACACGTGACGCAGAGGCCTAGCTGACCCCGGGTGACATGAAACGTGACCAAAAACAACTTTGTGGCCAGCCACTGAGACCTGGGGGTTGTCTGTTATCGCCCATGATGTAGCAGAAGCTGACCAGCACACGCCCTAATGGCTGAGGGCCTTCCTTGTCAGCAGCTTTGTGAGATGGGGGACAGAATGGCCCCCACATCACTGGGAGGTGGTCAGGGCCAGTGAGTGAGTCTATATGGAGCTCTTAGAGCAAGTCTGGCACAGGGTGGATGGCCCCCAAGTGTCAGCTGCCCCCACTGTCCACAGCAGTAATGCAGGAGAATATAAGAGCATTCCAAGAACACGGCGAAGTCGAATTTCAAGTGGGACCCCACCCCCACTCCTGCCACCCCAGCTGTCACCTTTTTGGAGGTGCCCAGGCCCTCGTCCCCTCTGTCTTTCTGTCAACCCACTCCTCCCTGTATCTGTCCCCAGTCCCTGGACTCCATATACCGCCATTACCACTGCTTTCTCCTGGACAGCTCGACTCCCTTGACCTTGGTCCCCCCCCCTCACCAGACAGTAAAACCTTAACCCTGAATCAACGCCACAATCCACCACTTTTGCTCCTGATCCAATGTGACTGAACGAAATCCCCCAGGATTTCTTTAAAATCCTTATATGGTCTCTTTCTCAATTCTTTCCCACAGGAAATATTTCCAAATTTTTCCTTTCTCTTCAAGCTCTGTAACCTCCTACACCAAGTCAAGAGGCTACACGCACCCCATGTTCACTGCAGCACTGCTTACAGTAGCCGAGATCTGGAAGTGGCCCGAGTGCCCAGCAGCAGGTGAGTGGATAAAAAAGCTGTGGTACGTTCACACAATGCAATACTACTCCACTGTAAAAAAGAAGGAACTCTCACCTTTTGCAACAGCATGGATAGACCTGGAGATTATTACGCTAAGTGAAATAAGCCAGTCAGAGAAAGACAAATACCATATGATCTCACTTACACGTGGCATCTAATGAAGAAAATAAACTAACAAAATGGAAACAGAGACATGGATACGTGGAGTAGACTGACCGCTGTCAGAGGGGAGGGAGGACTGCATGAAAGAAGGGGAAGGGATTCACCAAAGAGCTCAGATGCATTAGGTAGGGATTCAGAAGCTGGCTCATTGTTCCAACTCTCCCCAAAGCCAATCCCTTTACGGCTCTGGAACCTAGCCACTCCCACCTCCTCAGCGTCCTCAGCCCTTTGAATACAAATGTGCTCATGTGTGTCCCACTTTCCAGAAATGATACCCTCCACCTGCTCTTTCTCTGGCCCATGTCTGACCTCTCTATGGCCCTCACCTGTCCTCTGTGGCCTACTTTCTCACATCCCACCGCACCCTGTACTGTCACTTCACCAAATCTTCTCCTGCAGAACTCTTTGCTGCTAAAATAAATGGCCTTTCTGTCCATCTTAAACTGACCTCACCTGTCTGTGACATCACATGCTTGGTTACTGTCCATGATCCTCGCCAATCCAGGCATCCCAGAGACTGCTCCCCTTCGTCCCCTGCTCTTGGCCTCCTCCTTCCCCGTCTCTGTGGGCTCCTCTTCTGCCCTCCCTCAAATGTCATCTTCCCAGGGTTCAGTGGGCCCTCTTTTCTTCTAAGGCATTAAGTACTAAGAACTCAAAAACTCACATCTCCAGCCAGACGTCCCTCCTATTAATCCCCGATTATTGGACGTCTCCCCAGAGTGTCTCACTGCTCCTCAATCCCCAGATGTCCACAGCCAAATGCATCACTTTGCCTACCAACCCTGGCTGGCTACTGGGTTCCTTACCCGAGTGAGTGGCGCTACAGTTGGCCCGCCGTCCAAGCCGGAACCCTGGCACTTGTGCCTGACTTTTCCCGACCACCCCCACTGTCAACTAAGAACCTGCCACCAGGTCTCCCTACTTTAAGTGCTGACTCTTCACATCTGGTTTTTTGTGTGTGTGCTACTGACAAATGATCTTTCTCTGTGATCTTCAGAAGAAAGTCCAGCTCTAACACTAAAACCCTAACTGCACACCTAACCTAACATCCTTAATGATGCAATTCCAATTTCACCTCTCTCGTACTTCCTTCAAACCTCCTACACACCAGGCAACTGAACTACCCTCCACTCCCGGAGCACCCTATGGTTCATGACACCTCTGGGCATTTGGTGCTCGCTGGGTCCCCGCTGAGATGCCGTGTCCTGCAGACCCTTTAGTAAGTAGCTGGTCTTTAAGCCTGGCATTAGCTCTTCTGGGAAGCCCTCCCTACACACAGCAGTCTGCTGTCCCCAGTAAGCTCCCTGCCAGGCTGAGTCGGCTGCCCCTCTCGGGCTTGTCTACCATGCCCTGCATGTGCCCATCTGCGACATGGCTGCTGACTGGCTTGCTGAGCTGTGACCTCACCAAACTGTGACTTCTCTTAGTTAGGGACTGATTCTCCTTGCAGCTCCAGCTGTGACTCATGACCCAGCAATACTCGGTGAAGGTGTCACGAATTGATGGACAGTAACGAAGAACCTCAGGCAGCAGCCTCCTCTCTTGGGGGGCAAGACCACCCGCCTAGGAGGCAGGATCACAGGCAACATGAAATGTCTACATGTATGTGCACACATGTAGTGGTGAAGCATCTTTAAATAGAGATCCCTGTGTGTGTGTGTGTGTGTGTCAAAGCATATACAGTTTCAGAAGATTGTTTTTTCCTTCACCTTATTTTCCCCGTTGCCTGTAATCCCCGCGTCTTTTTCCGCTGAGACTCCTTGAGCTCAGGCAGCTGTATCCTGCTCCTTCACAGCTGTACCTCCCACGTGGCCTAAGATTTCTCAGCACTCTTACCCAGTATTAGGACAACATTCTCGTGACAGGTATTCTGAATGGGCCAGAATCCCAAAGACCAGGAGATAACTGCCCCTCCCTTGCATTACCAATTTCTAGCCAGCCATCTTTCCTCTGAATTTGATTATTTCAACTCCTTTAACTGGCAAAATTAAACTTTTACACTAAGTTATTATCATTTCAAATGAGATTTGTAACTGGCACTCATTAGGGATTAATTATTAATATTCATTTTAATAACTCTCTCCCACATTCAGATTGCTGAAGTGTCTAATGTTGTTTTCTTTATTTCTTCAATAATACTTTTAAATAACACTTTTAAATTTTTATTCATTGACTTCAGAGAGAGAGAGAAAAACACCGATCTGAAGTCTCACTTATTCACACACTCACTGGTTGCTTCTGCACGCGCCCTGACCGGGGATAGAACCTGCAACCTTGGCTTCTGGGGATGATGCTCTAAGCAAACGAGCTACCCAACCAGAGCTGATGTTGCTTTACAAAGAAGCTTTCATCACACTGCTGCTCCTTTTCAGTCTGTGGTCATTCGGCTCCCCCCAAGATCTTTATATGCCAGGCCTGGGGTCATTCTAGTCATTTTTCATTTTGTCAGCTTAATTAATTTGAAGGTAACCTCAGTTTTATTATAGTAAATTAACAAAAATCCATGGATAATGATAAAATGTATTAAGAATAGTTTTAAAATAATTAGTAATTTGTCATTCCACAACGCAAGACATATCAAATAAAGTTGCTGTAAATTGTTATCATCTTCTAAAAAGCAAAACATCTTGAAATAGTTGTCATGAGGCATTAATTAGCATAAGTAGGAACTGGGAGGTAAAATGTGAAATAAGGACAGGCAATGTTCAAAATTACCCTTTCTGCTAGAAACTAAGTCTTTGGAGTGTTTAGTTTTCATCTACCACCATCATTGTCAGATAGTCCTTGTAATAAATGGAGTTCGATTCTGGGTGAACTGCAGCAGACAACATTTCCTCCATTTCCTCCTGAGAAAAGGGCTCACCTGGGAGGGACAAGAGGGGGAAATCATCATTTACAATCTTCTGATTCTTTTCTTTCTCCTTCCACTTGCCGCAGAAGTGTCCTGGGGCCCCACAGGCCCCCACCATGTCACCAGCTCCTCCCTGAGGTGCCCTGGGCCAGCACGTCACGACAGCCCTGGGGTTCCCAGGGAACGCAGTTGCACCCCTGGCAGACCTGGGACAGTTTTACTAGCAGACCTCGCAGCTCAAGCTGCCTACAGAATAGATCATTGCAGCCAAAACATCAGACGACACAAAGACACCGTAAATAAACACCATGGTTGTTCATCTATTTAAATTAAAACTATTGAAATTGTCAAAAGATTAACCCGAAGTCTTGGTTTTACGGGAGTCTAGCCGTCATGTTTAGTGCACACGTGGAGAGGGGCTGAGCGGTTGCTGGCAGAACTGCTGAAGAGCAGAGACATGGATCTCGAACGATTACATCCCCGAATACTCCCTAACAAGGCCTGGCCAGCGCAGTGGTGGCAGCCGAACCCAACGACAGATGCCATTCACCAGCCATTCCAAAGAATCCCCCCTCTGTTCCCGTCTGGCCCAGGGCTGCTGTCAAATGAAGCTAAGAGTTGGACAGAAAACCTGTGCGCTGCAGTTGGATTCAGTAACAGCCAAGGGCCATTTGGACACTGCTTTTACCAAGATGAGCAGCAAACTCAGGAAGACTGTGGGGAAGGGTGTCGACCATTTGGGACAGAACTTTGTCCTGATGTTAAACAAAAACACAGAAATATCCAAATCACCACCTTACCTGTAAAGAGTCTTATCCAAGCAGATAAGCTACCAAGGCCTGAGGACTACCCACCTCCAGAGCTAAGTCACCTGCCTCTACAAACAATGCTTTCTAGTTGGAGTTCAGGTAATAATCCAGGATGCCTCAGGCGGGGGTTTTGATGACAGTGATGACAGTGTCATCAAACAAAGGGAATGTGCCGAGTTCTTCGGAAACCATCCTTGAGGGGGGGAAGAATACCTGGAATGCCTAAGAGACAAATTCTGCATCTTTCTTACACCTGATGTTAAATACTAAACACGCTACCAGGGACCGTGGATGGGCACCAGCCAGTCCTTAAAGGAATACTAATGAGCCTTTGTTGGGAACCAGTGTGTGCCAGGTACTAACCCGAGTGCTTCATACCCAGGGGCTAAGTTCATCTCCACACCACCCCACGGGAGGCACGAACTGCTGTCCCCACTCACAGGGAGTACACCAGCACATAAGGAAACCCGCAGCCTGCCCGCCAGTGGGGACAGAACTGGGGTCTGAATCAATGACCACACTCTGCCTGCTCATGGTGGATTACAGGAGACGGTCACACTGGTCCCTGGGGCAAGGACGGGAGGGAAACAGCTGGATGATTCAAAGCATGAGCGTGGGAGCCAGATGCTAAGCCGTCTCATTAGCTTTAAGATCTTGGGCAAGTCACTTCACCTCTCTGTGCCTCAGTTTCCCGGTCTAAAAAACAGTGAGGGTAAAAATACTACCTATCTCACAGGGCTGCTATGAGGATCAGAAGTGTTGCTATTTGCACAGTCCCTCGAACACTGCCTGGCACATAAGCAGCAACATGTGTTTCTTTAATGTTTTTGAGTTCTTCCCGGGTGCTAAATACCACGTGACACAACACACATGCCTGGACACATGTGGACTCTGTCTTGTAGGAGCTTGATCCCGTGTGATTCACTAGGTTCATCAGAGATCTCCTGGGCAGTTAGAACGCTTGTTCTCAAACTCACTGACGTTCTGTGGAGACTGGGAGAACTTTTGTTGTTCCCATGTCCCCTGCAGTCTGTCCCTGACTTCCCTATTTCACTCAGTAGCATCACATGAACCCTCATCTAGGTCACAGCCTGGTTACTCTTCACTCCACTCCCATCTCCGTCCTCTGCACTTGGCATGACCCACACGCCCGCTGTAGACAATCTATTGCATCAGTCTCTTTCCATTCCCACTGCCACGGCCAGGTCAGGCCCTTACTGGGGCACCTACAGAACGCTGAAGCCGCCTCCTAACTGGTCTCCCTAGTAGAACCTCTTTCTGGCTCGTCTAACAAATCTGCCCGCACCAGATTAAGTCCCCACAACCCTCCTGCACTGTGCGACTCATCTGCTCAAAACCCGGTCATGCTCCTCCCCTGCCCAAAGATGAAGTCGACACTCCGGAGCCCAGGCCTCAGGATCTGCTCCCAGTCCAGCTCTCCAGACTCACTGCCCACCGCGGTCCCACAAGCCCCTCTGGGCCCTCGCCCTCAGAGGCTCCCCAGACACGCTCATTCCTACCTCCCAGTCTTGTTCACACCATGCCTTCCTCTGCTCCGCCCCTTCACCCACTCCCCATTCATCTACTCAGTCATTCATTCCTTCCACAAGTATCTGCTGAAACTTACTTCGTGCGGGGGTGCTGTAGTGCGTAAGATTTACCCCTGCTCTCGATAACTCCCCCACATAAATTCTGCCATCTTAAGAAACCTATTTTCTCTTCAAATCTTCCCACACCAAGCTTTCCAGGTTGATAGTCATTTTTTTCTATTGTCTTATATTTTTGAATTATTTTACAAGTTACTTTTATTTCCCCCAATAAGACTTTAGTATTCTTGAGAAAGGGAACAGATTTTAGTATCATACCTCTCACTGCACTTAGTAGGCCCAGCATACTAATGACACTGAGCTGTTGGGGCTACTTTGACTAAATGTATGTTCCCTGGAATAACCTAGGACTGACTTCCCTTAAATCAGTCCTCAGGATTAAGAGGCTGATGCTTTGAAAGTCCCACATTTCCATCAAAGCTAGTCCCTAAGGCAAAGTTAACAATGTCCCAAGAGTGGGGGTGGCAGCTGTGACTGTCAGGTCGTTCTCACTCTCCCTCTCTTCACACCTAGCATTGGCTCGGGTCAAAACAGTCTCGCCAGCTGTGTGTGTAGACACATCTCAGCCTCCCCACTCAAAACCACCTGCACTTTTTATTCTGTGTCATGTGACTGGAAACTCTGAATCACTCAGGATTCGATCTGCGCACCAGTAAATTGAACAAAGGAGACAAACTCTGATAACTTTGTATGGCAGAAGGGGGAGATGACCAATATGAGAATGGACAAGAGAATGCCCATTAGGCTACTGACAGAGAAAACAAGTTCACACATCAGCCGAAGCAGAGAGAATTCCTGAAGGAAATATGCTGTACAAGTATTGTGTGTGTGTCTGTGTGTGTGTGTAGAGTGCGCTTCAAGGTCAAAGCAACTATCTATGGCTCCACGAGCATAAAAACTGAATTTTTTTGTGTGAATTCATATTTAATTTGAGGCTGTATTATCTGTAACTTCACCAACTGAAAAGCTCTTTAAAAAGGAGTTTTTATATTCCAATTCAAATCTTTAACAACAGGCATTAATTTATAGTTGCTGATAATTGATGTTTTCTAGCTGGCATATCTTTTATTCTGGAAGTACTCTAAGTGAACGAAATGTCTTAAATTTACAGAAGTATCATAATACTTTACAAAATCCTATAAAGGCAAAAATCCATTTCCCCTTAACCTACGCTTTTTCCTCTTACCCACTACAAAATAGAAAACATCCCAAAACCAAAATAATAGAAATAGTAAATCACGTCTTTTAACCAGAATGACTGATTTTAAAGTATCTCCTAGGATTTTTGCATTACTTGTTAAATTATTCATTGTTAAATAAGTCACTGGTATAAAATACATAACAAACAGCCCTTACCTTCTTCAGTCATGTACTTGATCAGCTCTTCCTTAGAAAGATACCCACGTTTAGCTGGATCTAATACCTAGGGAAAAGATACCTGTTACAGTTTTCATTTGGTGAATAAATTCTACATGATGACTTTTTCATATAAATATATATAAAATCTGGAGCTCACATACCTCAAAAGCTTGAAGAAGGGTATCTTCTGAAATTGGTCTGTATCTAATCATGCAAAAAAAGGTGTAAATGCCACAGTATTTAGCTGTCTCTACGTAATAAATGATCACATAAAATAAAACAAAAGCTGCTAACATACTAAAAAATGATACTTCCCTCACTCAACTCTTTTTGGATTTCTAGATATGAAAGTTGAAAGCACTCCACACCCATGGGAAATACTCAGTTTCAGTTCAAAATCATTGGCATGTTTGATGTTATTTATTACTTTTTTCCTCATTAGAGAAATCAGTGTATCTGGGAACAAAAGTTCTTCAATAAATCAACAATGGTAAGCTAATGCAATGCTTTCTCTAGAAAAATAATTAGGGTTAATTCTTATTTATCACTGATAGTTCAAAATAAAAGATAATAAGAATGTTGGTGACTTATGCTTTTTGTACCTTATTTTCCCTTTAATTACATTTTGCTCATTAGATTAATACTGAAATGGTTGATACTTCTAAGTACATAGCAACTGGCAGTTCAGAGTATAGTGAAAAGCTAGAAGAAAGCTACTCTGGAAAACAATCCTGATTGATTATAACACATGAGGTGAAAAAACAAGTAATTTGCCATTAAGGTAACTATAATCATTACTTTACCTCAACAGCTGCATTTCCTTACCTTTTTTCCAATAGTACGTTAGTCATCACTGGAAGAAATTTCTCATATCGAATATATCCAGTGGGTTCTTCTTCCTCTACCTACACAGGCAATTCAAAAATAGCCATTTATTCATTCTACAAATACATCAAGCCACTACTTTTTCCAAGACTGAGCCAAGATGGGGGGATTTGATAATGAGCAACCTCGGGCATGACCCTGTTCATAGCGCTTATATTCTGGTGGTGGACACACATTCAAGCAAAAAACAGCAAGGCTGGGTATCTGAAGATAAGTTTACGTCAGCACAGTGAAGTGGAGGGGCGTGGGTCTGTTACAGGGCAAAAGAAAGGAAACCTCTCGGGCCAGAAAATCAGGGAAGGCATTCGTGAGGAAATCACACTTGAGCTCAGGGATAAGAGACAAGCAGGAGGTCATTCCGCAAAGGCAGCAAGGAGGAGACTCCCGGGCAGAGGAAATGGCAGGCATGCAGAGGCATGCAGAGGCATGCAGAGGCCCCCGTGCGGCTCCCTGGAGGCCAGGAGGCTGCAGCACTGGGAGCGAGGAGAATGTTTCTAGGGGAGGCTGCAGAGACAGGGGACAGACCTCGCAGGGCCTTGCTGTCTATGGAAGTGACTTTGACTGTTACCCTAAGACCAATGAGAAATCACCGAAGGTCTCACAGATGTGTGTCTGAAAGATGACACCGGTTGCAGGTGAGGTGGCTTCTGAGAAATAATCTGTGGGCTTGGATTCTCTCTTCCATGGGGTGAGAAGTGGATGGTTTCAAAACACACTTAAGAAGCAAAATCAACGGGACCTGGTGCTGCATCCATTATGGGCAAGGACGAGGAAACCGAGGAGTCGAGGACAACTCCGAGGGTTCTGACTCGCACAGACGGGTGGACAGAAGTTTGTCCCCGAGAGAAGAAACACTGGACAAGGGACCAGGGTAGGGGACCAGTCGTGATCTCAGGAACAAACGGACATACCAAGTCATTGTAGGATAGCCATTAAATACCTAGATGGTCAACGGAACTTCGTTCTACCACCACTACTGAAGAGATCACTACACCTGGAAAGAGAATTTTTGGTACCCAGCACTGTTAGAGAACGAGAAAGACCCCTGCCCGTAGGTTCAGCCGGGATGGTGTGAATGAACAGAACACCATCTATCTGAACTTCCGTGCCAGACTATTTACAAGGAGCTCTAAATTTTCCACTGCCTTTCAAAAATCCTCTTAAAAGGCTCACAGATCCCAACTCAACAGATTTATTTTTGAGCAAAAACAAGAAATCCACAGGTTGCTG